>AWOL01S0001789.1:89924-130376 GCA_000715115.1 Nicotiana otophora
GGTTCTCTAAACTTTCGTAAAGTGAATATTTGAGTTTTGAACATTGATTCGTAGTCGGATTTGAGTGAGATTAGTATGGTTGGACTCATAATTGAATGGGTTGTCGGAATTTGTGAGTTTTGTCGGGTTCTGAGGTGCGGACCCGAGTTTGACCTTTTTGTTGACTTTGATTATTTGAATTAAAATTCAATCTTTATCATTTGGTATTGTTTCCTTAGGCATTATTTGATGTTTTTGAGTTGCTTTTGGCTAGTTTCGAGCTGTTTTGAGGTTGATACACGCGGGATGGCATTTCTAGAGTGTTGTTTGGCTCACTCAATATTTGATTTGGCGTGTTCGAGGTAAGAAAATTTCTAAACTTGAAATTGAGGGTAATTATCCTCGAAAAACATATTATTTGCATTGGGTTGGGGTGACGCACATTCTAGGTGACGGTCGTGTGGGCGTGCACCGTGGTAATCATGATCCGGGTTGACTTTTGTACTGTGTTGCTATCAAGTCTTGTTTTATCCGTGCAATTCCTACTTGTTAGAGTAATTGAGTTGTGATTCATGTTAGAAATTATGTTTAGGCTATGTACTTATTCAGTTGAGGCCTAATGAGGCTATTTCTGTTATTTTGAACTATCTGATTATCTATAATTATAACTCACTCATGGTTCTTCAGTTGCATATCATATCTCAGTTTCTGTTCATCATTCATCGTTACATCGCATGTTATCATTGTTTTTCCATATGTGGAGTTGTTGGGTTGAGTGGTATGAGATTGTGAGCCCTTGAAACTTGAGAAGTTGATGACTGAGATGGGCCGTAGAGCCAAGTTTAGAGTGTTGTTGTGGATCGGTCTACATGCCGCAGCAGGCCATACTAGCTTTATTATTATTATTATTATTATTATTATTATTATTATTATTATTATTGTTGTTGTTGTTGTCGTTATTATTATTGTTATTATTATTATTATTATTATTATTATTATTGTTGTTGTTGTTGTTGTTATTATTATTATTATTATTATTATTATTGTTAATTATTGTTGTTGTTGTTGTGGATCGGGCTGCACGCCACATGCCATATTGGCTTTATTATTATTGTGGATTGGGATGCACGCCACAACAGGCCTTATTGGCTTTATTATTATTGTGAATCTAGCTGCACGCCACAACAGGCTTATAGGCTTTTGATTAACATTTGGGCAGGATCCGTCCCTCCGGAGTCTGACATACCAGCAGTGAGCGCATGCACATTGATATATATACATGTGCTTTGGTGAGGGGCTTATGAGCCAGGCACCCGTACAGTGCTGAGTGATTATGTGCGTGTGTGATGAAGTGGGCATTTGAAACAGACAGCTTGAGTATGTTGAGGGTGAGAGTACCTGGGGATATCATCGTGAAATCATTCATTTGACATGCATACTTGGCATGTAGGCATAGAGGTTCATTTCCTTCATACTAGACGGTACTGTGACATTTATGATTTGACATGTAGGCAGAGATGTATATTCCTCATGCTAGACGGTATTTAATAATTGATGACTTGGCATGTATACTGATATGTAGACATAAATGTGCATTTTCCTCATGCTACACGGTACTGTGACATTTGTGATTTGACATGTACATTTGACATGCAGGTATATAGATGTATATTCCTCATGCTAGATGGTATATGATAATTGATGATTTGGCATGTATATTGACATGTAGGCATAAAGATGTATTTTCCTCATGCTAATTGGTAAACAGAAATTCTTTGTAAGGCCCCATAAAATTTTTCAAAAGAAAAGAATAATAATAATGTTTCGTGGTGCCGAATTGGTTTTACGTGTTGTGTATTATAGAAATTCTTCGCGGTGAGCTTGCTCGCCGTGGTTAGGAATTTTCGGGTTGAGCAACGCATCGAAAAGTAAAGAAAAATATTTGGCAGTGTTATGCGTTTTTGCGGTCCATTATGCGACCGCAGAATCACTCTGCGAACCGCATAATGGCCGCAGAGTGAGGCAGTTAATTGGGCCAGTTTGGATGAAATTTTGCGGTCGACTATGCGACCGTATATATGTTCTGCGGTTCATTATGCGACAGCAGAACAAGTCTGCGGGCCGCATAGTGACCGTAGACACGAACAATTATTTTTGGCTATTTGGTCACTGATTATGCGATCGATATGCGGTCCACATATCGATGATGCGATCGCAGACCTTGTTCCGGAGCTTTATTTTTGGTGTTTTTAAACCCGACCCTATTCTGTTAAAACACACCCCATGGACCATTTTGAGCATATTTTCTGATAGTTTTAGAGTGAGAGAGAGGGTCCTAGAGGGAGAAGTGATCTTCATCAAATTGTTCTTCAATTCTCACTTAAATCTTGAAGCTTATCAAGAGAGGAACCTAGGTCTTTTTCCTAAGAGGTAAGATACTATCACCCAGACTCTTAATTTCAAAGTGTAACTAGATTGGGCCATTAGTGAGGTAATTCATGGGGATGAGAGTGCTTACCTTGCATGCATATATCTTTGTAGTATGTGGGAAGATTGTGAGCTAATAATGGTAGAGAGTCGGTTGGAAAATGATGGAATCTTCCACAAAAGAGCCTTAAAACATTGATGCACACCTAGTGTTTGATAGTATGCTCAAATGAGCTAAAACCATGTTCATTTTCCTAATTGTGGTTCAATTTTGTTATATTGCTAAAATAGATTGAAGTTGATAATAGTTCGGAACATCTTAGAGTTTTAAGAGGCTCAATTGAGGTATGTTGGCTAAACCCCCTTCTTCTTAGAATCGAATCCCACGGTGTTCATGTAATTGGAGTAAGTCCTTGATCATTATCGAATTGGCTCTTCCTAATGTAGTTGTGTTGAAGGATGTTTGTTCATTGTTTATGCTAAATGCTTCATCATGTCATCTTGCCATTTGAGAATATGTTCAAAATGTGGAATATGTTTTAGGAATGTTAAGACCTCATGTCAAGATTGAAATAAAGGTTGTTTTGCCAAATTGTATGAAAGGCCCTATATGCCGGAAATTGTGAATGAAATTGTGGTAATGTCTCCAGTGAGATGGCCTAGCCGATCGAGCCGAGATCGGACTGCGTGTAATAACACGGTGGTATTGTGAATGGAATTGTGGTAATGTCTCAAATGAGATGGCCTAGCCGATCGGGCCGAGATCGGACTCCATATAAGAATACGGTGGTATTATGAATGCAATTGTGGTAATGTCTCAAATGAGATGGCCTAACCGTTCGGGCCATAATCGGACGCCATGCCGCACACATGGTGGTACTGTGCTGGAAAGTTATAATGAAATTGTGGTAATGTCTCAGATGAGGCGGCCTAGCCGATCGGGATGAGATCGGACTCCATGTAAGAGTACGAAGGTATTGTGAATTGTGGAATATCGGTACTAAAGGTCACCCAACCTAGTAATATGAAAATTGTCTTGAAAATGTATATGATCCTTAACTTGTTGTTTTACTATTATTTGAATCCGTTATTGAATTCTTGACTGTTCCTCTTGTGTTATTATTCATTCTATTGAGTTGGTGTTTCGCTATACATACTAGTGCTATTCGATGGTACTAACGTCCCTTTTGCTGGGGGCGATGCATCATTAAATGGATGCAGGTGGTTACATAGCAGACAGTGCGGATCACAGATAGTGCTGCATCCTCTTCTCAGCGGACTTGGTGAACCCCATTTCATTCCGGAGTCATGTATTGTACCTTTTGCTTATAGCATGGTCACTTTTTGAGGTATAGCCGGGGCCTTGTTGCCAACACCATCTTTACTCTCTTTGTATCTTTAGAGGCTCCATAGATACTATGTGGGTTGTATATAAGTGTTGGGAATGTTAAACAAGTCATGTTGTGTTTGATCACTTGTTCCACTTGAACTTTAAGAAATGTGTATTTTGGGACTTAAAAGCACAATGATTAATGAAATTATTTAGGATTGCATGCATGAGATTCCTACTGTATAATTAATGAAATCACGTCTTTTCTTGATCATGGGTTAATTGGGTAAAAAGTGTTTAACAGGCTTGCTCGGCCGGGTTCACTAGGTTGAGCGCTGGTCGCGCTTCCCGAGGATGGTGCGTGAAAAATTTGGTATCAGAGCCTAAGGTTTTAAAGTATCCTAGGATGTCTCAGAGTCGTGTCTGGTAGAGTCCTTCTTATCGGTGTGTTGTCGACCACATATATAAGTTGGAGGCTACTTGGACATTTAGGAACAATACACTTCTTTGATATTCTGGATCGTGCGATGAAACTAATTGTGCAACTTTTCCTCCTCTAACTCGTGCATTCATTTAACTTTCAATATATGGCACCTAAGAAAAGAGCAAGAATTGGCCAAGGAGCTAACGCCACCTTAGGAGTGACAGTTGACCCTTTATTTGATGATGCGGGTGAACACCCGAGGAGTGAGGATAATCCCCCACTTCTACACTACATGATTCCACTACACCAGCCCAGGCCACACCAGTTCCTACACCTACTGAGGGTGCGATGGTTCCTCCACCTGGCATTCCGATTCCACCTCCAGCCTCAGCTTCCGGCTCTGGTATTTCTGATGGGGATCTTAGGGGAGCTATTCAGATACTGACTCAGATAGTGGCTTCTCAGGCCCAAAGGTCAAATGTTGTACCTACATCTTCTAGCCAGCAAGGGGATTCTACTAGTTCTAGGGTGAACAAATTTCTGTAGTTGGATCCTTCGGTGTTCACGGGTGCTAATCTCGAGGAGGACCCACAAGACTTCATTGATGAGATGCATAAGACTCTCCGGGTTATGCGCGCTACTGAGACGGAGGGAGTGGAGTTGGCCGCCTACCGCCTTAAAGGGGTGGCATATTCGTAGTTTGAGATGTGGGAGGACTCTCGGGAGGAAGGGAGCCCTCCAACGAGATGGAGTGAGTTTGCTGATGCCTTTATAGACCATTTCTTGCCTACCGAGACTAGGGAAGCCCGTGTTGCAGAGTTTAAGAATCTTAAGCAAAGGAGTAGGAGTGTGTGGGAGTATCATATGGAGTTCGTGCGCCTGTCAAGATATTCCATTCTCATGTTGCCTACTATGGAGGCTAGAGTGCGCCGGTTTGTGTAGGGCCTTAGCCCATTGGTTATCAATGAGGCCGCTGCAACTGCCTTGAATTCAGACATGAACTATGTGAAAATGGTAGCATTTTCTCAAGCTACAGAAGACCTCAAGTTGAAGCATGGGAGGGAGCGAGAGGGTACCAGCAAGGCCCGGTCTGCGGGCAACTTTGGGGAGTCATTTGGTAAGGGAAGATCATCTTTCGGGGGAGGGTCATCAGGGACAACCCAGTCTCATGATCAGTCTTCAGCTAGTGCACCATCAACGGGGCACAGTTAGCAGCAGGGGAGTCGCTTTAGGCCCAATCAGGGCAGCATAGGACCCCACCATCAGGGCCGATTAGGAGGGAGATTCCCATAGTAGCGGAGGCCCCCATGCCCCAGGCATATGAGGATGCACTCGGGGATTTGCTACATGGACTTACCTATATGTTACAGGTGCGGATTGAGGGGTCATATTCAGAGGGAGTGCCATTCATCCCGCCAGAGTGCGGGCAGGGGCACAACACAACCATCCAGTTCTGCAGCTGCTACATCTTCAACACTCCCTCCAGCTCGAGGCGTTCCGGCACCAGCAGGGCATGGTGTAGCTAGGGGTGGTGCACGGAGTTCAGGAGGACCCAACCGTTCCTATGCTATGAGTGGTCGCTAGAGTGTAGAGGCTTCTCCAGATGTCGTCACAAGTATATTGACTGTCCAAACTCATGATGTATATGCTCTTATTGATCCCGGTTCCACCTTCTCCTATGTTACCCCTTTTGTTTCTATGGAATTTGGGATAGAACCAGAACAACTTCCTGAGCCGTTCTTTGAATCTACTCTGCTTGGCGAGTCTATTATGGCCCACGAGTTTATAGGGGTTGTGTTGTCACGATGCGCGGTCGATATACCATGGCCGATCTCATTGAATTGGGGATGGGTGATTTTGATGTAATTATGGGAATGGATTGGCTTTATTCATGTTTTGCTAAGCTCGACTGCCAAACTAGAACTATGAGGTTTGAATTTCCTAATAAGCCAGTTATTGAGTGGAAGGGGGATAATGTGATGCCAAAAGGTAGGTTTATTTCTTACCTTAAGGCCAAGAAGATGATTAACAAGGGGTGTATCTAGAACTTGGTCCGGATTACGGACACCGATGCTGAGGCACCAACACTCGAGTCAGTGCCAGTTGTGAAAGAATTTCCGGAGGTATTTCCTGATGAGCTCCCTAGGATTCTGCCAGACAAGGAGATTGATTTTGGGATTGATGTGATGCCAGGCACGCATCCTATATCTATTCTTCCCTACAGAATGGCACCAATAGAATTGAGGGAACTAAAGGAACAATTGAAGGATTTGTTAGAGAAGGGTTTCATCCGACCGAGTGTGTCACCATGGGGCGCACCGGTTCTCTTCGTGAGGAAGAAAGATGGATCACTGAGGATGTGCATTGACAAAGGAAGCTCTAGAAAGTCACAATCAAAAACAAATACCCACTACCAAGAATAGATGATTTGTTTGATTAGTTACAGGGTGCTAAATACTTCTCAAAATTGATTTACGATCCGGGTATCACCAACTGATGATCAGGGAGCAGGATATTTTGAAAATAACTTTTAGGACCCGGTATGGGTATTTTGAATTTTTGGTGATGTCTTTTGGGCTAACAGATGCCCCAACGGCTTTCATGGATCTAATGAATCGGGTTTTCAAGCCTTTCCTCGACTCCTTTGTGATAGTGTTCATTGATGATATTCTTGTGTATTCACGAGATTGGGAGGACTATGCCGATCATCTCAGGGTAGTGTTGCAGACTCTTCATCAGCACCAATTGTATGCGAAGTTTTCAAAGTGTGAATTTTTTGCTCGAATCTATCACATTCTTGGGTCATGTTGTCTCTAGAGAAAGAATCAAGGTTGATCCTCAAAAGATTTCAGTAGTAAAGAATTGGCCTAGACCTATAATGCCCACCGAGATTCGCACTTTCTTGGGCTTAACAGGGTATTACAGGAAGTTTGTGGAGGGGTTATCTACTCTTGCCTCTCCGTTGACTAAATTGACTCAGAAAGCAGTTAAGTTCCAATGGTCCGATGCTTGTGAAAGGAGCTTCCAGGAGTTGAAATCGAGATTGACTACAACGCCAGCGTTGACCTTGCTAGAGGGTACAAATGAATTTGTGGTATATTATGATGCTTCAAGAATTGGGCTTGGGTGTGTGTTAATGCAATACGACAAAGTTATAGCATATACTTCTAGACAACTCAAGAATCATGAAAAGAATTATCCAACACATGAACTTAGAACTGGCGGCGGTGGTTTTTGCATTGAAAATTTGGCATCACTATTTGTATGGGGTACATGTGGAGGTATTCACGGACCACAAGAGTCTTCAATATATTTTCAAACAAAAGGAGCTGAATCTGAGGCAGAGAAGATGGCTTGAGTTACTCAAGGATTACGACATCGATATTCTATATCACCCGGGGAAAGCCAATGTTATGGCGGATGCACTTAGCCGGAAATCTATGGGTAGTTTAGCACACTTGGAGGTATATCAAAGGCCATTGGCCAAGGAAGTCCATCGATTGGCTAGTTTGGGAGTTCATCTTATAGACTCTAATGAAGGAGGGGTAATTGTGCAAAATAGGGCTGAATCATCACTTGTTGTGGAAGTCAAAGAGAAATAATAAAACGATCCATTTTTGGCGCAATTGAAGGAGGGGATTCAAAAACATAAGACTACGGCTTTTGCTCTTAGCATGGATGATGGTACACTAAGGTACCAAGGGTGACTATGTGTTCCGAATGTAGATGGTCTCCGGGAAAGAATCATGACTGAAGCTCACTCTTCTAGGTATTTCGTGCATCTAGGTTCTATGAAGATGTATCACGACCTCAAGGAAGTCTATTGGTGGAATGACATGAAAAGAAATGTGGCGGACTTTATGGCAAGGTGTCCGAATTGTCAGCAAGTGAAGACCGAACATCAACAGCCTGGTGGGTTGGCACAGAACATAGAAATTCCAATGTGGAAGTAGGAGATGATTAATATAGATTTTGTAGTAGGATTACCACGCACTCTACGCAAGTTTGACTCAATTTGGGTGATTGTGGACCGACTCACTAAATCATCAAACTTCTTGCCAGTTAAATCTACTGACACAACGGAACAATATGCTCAGTTGTATATCAAGGAAATAGTCTGACTATATGGCACTCCAGTTTCTATCATTTTCGATCGAGGGGCTCAGTTCACGGCCAATTTTTGGAGGAACATTCAGCAAGGTTTGGGTACTCAAGTGAATCTTAGTACAACTTTCCATCCACAGACCGACGGGCAAGCAAAGTGGACTATTCAGACGCTTGAGGACATGTTGCGTGCTTGTGTTCTTGATTTCAAGGGTAGTTGGGATGATCATTTGCCACTCATAGAGTTTGCTTATAACAACAGTTTCCATGCAAGTATCCAGATGGCACCATTTGATGCATTATATGGTAGGAGGTGTAGATCTCCCATTGGGTGGTTCGAGATTGGGGAAGCAGAGTTGATAGGGCCAGACCTTGTACAACAGGCTATGGAAAAAGTTAAGATCATAAAGGAACAGTTGAAAACTGCTCAGAGTCATCAGAAATCCTATTCGGATGTTTGTCACAGAGACTTAAAGTTCAAAGAAGATGATTGGGTATTCTTGAAGGTTTCCCCCATGAAGGGTATTATGCGGTTTGAGAAAAAATGAGAAATTGAGTCCGAGGTATGTCGAGCCGTACAAAATCATTTAGAGGATCGGTGAGGTGGCGTACAAGCTTGAGCTACCACCTGAGATGTCATTAGTACACCCGGTATTCCATGTGTCTATGTTTAAAAAGGTAGTTGGAGATCCGTCAGCTATTGTGCCGGTTGAGACCATTGAGGTTAATGAAGAATTGTCATATGAAAAGATTCCAGTTGCCATTATTGATAGGCAAGTCCAAAAGTTGAGGAATAAAAGAATTTCCTCCGTGAAAGTGTTATGGCAGAACGAAAAGGTTGAAGAGGACACGTGGGAGGCCGAAGAAGAGATGAAGAAGAAGTATCCTCACTTGTTTGAATAGTCGTGTAATACTTTCTTTTACGAACCTGTCGCCTAAGAATTTTGTATCACTTGTTCAGTTAATGTAAAGATGCTCCTTTTGATTATATGTTGTTTACGTGAGGCCATAGTTGGTGTGGTTATGAGTTATGCTATGTCGTTAGGTTCTATACATATTTGTAAGATGTGTTTTTGGGGCTCTCTGACAGGTGGATAGGCCTAGATACAAACGAAACTCTGGCAAAATATTTGAGAATTTAGGGAGTTAGAAAAATTTGGGGCTGCTAGTGTGTGGTATGAAAACTGAGTTGCATAAGATGCTAATAACAGATATTTGCCCTCATTCGATGAAGAATGATCCTAAGTGGGGGAGAATGTAAGGCCCCGTAAAATTTTGCAAAAGAAAAGAATAATAATAATATTTCGTGGTACCGAATTGGTTTTACGTGTTGTGTATTATAGAAATTCTTCGCGGTGAGTTTGCTCGCCGCGGTTCGGACTTTTCAGGTTGAGCAATGCATTGGAAAGTAAAGGAAAATGTTTGGCAGTGTTATGCATTTCTGCGGTCTATTATGCGACCGCAGAATCACTCTGCGGACCGCATAATGGCCGCAGAGTGAGGCAGTTAATTGGACCAGTTTGGATGAAATTTTGCGGTCGATTGTGCGATTGCATAACTGTTCTGCGGTTCATTATGCCACCGCAGAACAGGTCTGTGGGTCGCATAGTGACCGCAGACAAGGACAATGCTTTTTGGCTGTTTGGTCACCGATTATGCGACCGATATGCGGTCCGCATATCGATTATGCGATCGCATATGCGATCACAGACCTTGTTCCGGAGCTTCATTTTTGGGGTTTTTAAACCCTACCCTATTCCGTTAAAACACACCCCATGGACCATTTTGAGCATATGTTCTGATATTTTTAGAGTGACAGACAGGGTACTAGAAGGAGAAGTGATCTTCATCAAATTGTTCTTCAATTATCACTTAAATCTTGAAGATTATCAAGAGAGGAACCTAGGTCTTCTTCCTAAGAGGTAAGATTCTATCACCCAAACTCTTAATTTCAAAGTGTAACTAGATTGGGCCATTAGTGAGGTAATTCATGAGGATGGGAGTGCTTACCTTGCATGCATGTATCCTTGTAGTATGTGGGAAGATAGTGAGCTAAGAATGGTAGAGAGTGGGTTGGGTAATGATAGAATCTTCCACAAAAGAGCCTTAAAACATTGATGCACACCTAGTGTTTGATAGTATGCTCAAATGAGCTAAAACCATGTTCATCTTCCTAATTTTGATTCAATTTTATTATATTGCTAAAATAGATTGAAGTTGCTAATAGTCCGGAACATCTTAGAGTTTTAAGATGCTCAATTGAGGTATGTTGGCTAAACCCCCTTCTTCTTAGAATGGAATCCCATGGTGTTCATGTAATCAGAGTAAGTTCTTGATCATTATCGAATTGGCTCTTCCTAATGTGGTTGTGTTGAAGGATGTTTGTTCAATATTTATGCTAAATGCTTCATCATGTCATCTTGCCATATGAGAACATGTTCAAAATATGGAATATGTGTTATGAATGTTAAGACTTCATGTCAAGATTGAAATAAAGGTTGTTTTTCCAAATTGTATGAAAGGCCCCTATATGCCGGAAATGGTGGATGAAATTATGGTAATGTCTCCAATGATATGGCCTAGCCGATCGGGCCGAGATCGGACTCTGTGTAAGAACATGGTGGTATCGTGAATGGAATTATGGTAATGTCTCAAATGAGATGGCCTAGCCGATCGGGCCGAGATCGGACTCCGTGTAAGAACACGATGGTATTGTGAATGAAATTGTGGTAATGTCTCAAATGAGATGTCCTAGCCGATCGAGCCGTGATCGGATGCCATGCCGCACACATGGTGGTACTGTGCTGGAAAGTTATAATGAAATTGTGGTAATGTCTCAGATGAGGCGGCCTAGCTGATCGGGCCGAGATCGGACTCCGTGTAAGAGTATAGAGGTATTGTGAATTGTGGAATATCGGTACTACAGGTCACCCAACCTAGTAATATGGAATTTATCTTGAAAATGTGTATGATCTTAACTTGTTGTTTTACTATTATTTGAAGCCCTTATTGAATTCTTGACTGTTCCTCTTGTTTTATTATTCATTCTATTGAGTTGGTGTTTAGCTATACATACTAGTGCTATTCGACGGTACTAACGTCCCTTTTGTCGGGGGCGCTGCATCTTTAAATGGATGCAGGTGATTACATAGCAGACAGTGCAGATCACAGATAGTGTTGCATCCTCTTCTCAGCGGACTCGGTGAGCCCCATTTCATTCGGGGGTCATGTATTGTACCTTTTGTTTATATTATGGTCACTTTTTGAGGTATAGCCGGGTCCTTGTTGTCGGCACCATCTTTACTCTCTTTGTATCTTTAGAGGCTCCGTAGACACTATGTGGATTGTATATGAGTGTTGGGAATGTTAAACAAGTCATGTTGTGTTTGATCACTTGTTCCACTTGAACTTTAAGAAATGTGTATTTTGGGATTTAAAAGCGCAATGATTAATGAAATGATTTAGGATTGTATGAATGAGATTCCTACTGTATAATTAATGAAATCACGTATTTTCTTGATCATGGGTTAATTGGGTAGAAAGTATCTAACAGGCTTGCTCGGCCGGGCTCTTGGCCGGGTTTACTCGGTTGAGCGCCGGTCGCGCTTCCCAAGGATGGGGCGTGACATTCTTATAGACATGTATATTGATAAACTCATGTGTAGTTGATTTTCAGTTGTAATATATGGACTTGACTGTTATACCTGGAAAGCATGTCTACTGTCTTTTCGTAACTGTGAACGATCTGGGCATAATATCTTTTGAGTTATTACTTTTATTGCCTCCGCTATATTATTATGAGTTGTTATTGGCTATTACTGTTGGACACTTGCCTTCTTCCGAGCTCATGACTGCTTTCAACCGAAGGTTAGGTTTGTTACTTATTGAGTATATGGGATCAGTTGTACTCATACTACAATTCTACACCTTGCGTGTAGTTCTTTTGGAGCTAATGTTATTATGTATGGCGGGAGCTTGCATTGAAGATGTACTTGCGTTTCAGTTATAGCCGCCTATTGTTCTTTGTATTTTCATATTTGTAAATGTGTTTATGTATATTTCGAACATATGATATATTATTTCATACGAGCTTTGTACATATGTAGGCATAGAGATGCATTTTTTTCCTCATGCTATACGGTATTGTGACATTCATGACTTGACATGCAGGCATAGAGATGTACTTTTCTCATGCTTTTTTGATAATGAAATATCCTATATGTTGTTGAAAAATTGGGAAAAATCATAGTTTTCTGATATACTCATCTTTTGGTGATTTCGGTAAAAGATTTGGGTTTTACTATTATACCTAAAAAGCATGCTTATTTTCCGTAATTGTGAACGAGCTGAGCATAATATCTTTGAGTTATTACTTGTACTTCTTTTATTGTATTGTTATGAGTTGTTCTTGGCTATTGGTACTGGACTCTAACCGCTCCTCCGAGCTTGTCACTGCTTTCAACCTAAGGTTATGTTTGTTACTTATTGAGTACATGAGGTCGGTTGTATTCATATTACACTTCTGCACCTTGCGTGCAGATCTGGGAGCTGATGTTGTTGTGTATGGTGGGAGCTAGCATTGAAGAAGTACATGCGTTCCGGTTATAGCTTCCTCTTGTCCTTGGTAGCTTTAGATTTATAAATCTATTTATGTATATTTCGAACAGATGATGTATTTATTTCATACTAGCTTTCTAAACTCTAAGCCTTAGAAGCTCATGATTTGTACTATCAATACTTAGAAGTTTTGTACAAAAGTTCATTCATTTCATCATTAATTTTTTAGTAAATCTCATTTGAATTGGATTGTTGTTAATTGGCTTACTTAGCGGGTTTGGTTAGTTTCCATCACGACTAGTTGGATTTTAGGTCGTGAAACCAGCAGCCCAAGCAGCGCCAAAGAGAAGGTTATGGGTCGGAGACTCTCCCACATTGCTTGATCAAATTGAAATTCTCCCAAGTACCATTCATAGTTTTCACGATGTCCGAGCCTGTCGAACAATTGGTCCAGGCTTACCCATCCATCCTTGATGTTTCTTAAACCCCGACTGTTTGCCAGACCCAAAGCATTAAGAAACCTGTTGCCGGGCATAGTGACTGGTAGTATTGGTTTCCTCCCTATAAGTGGCAGCTCCATGAAACTGGTAACTTTTTCCAACGTTGGTACTAGCTCACAATCAGCAAACCTGAACACCACCTTGCCCGGGTCCTAAAACTCTATCAGTAGGTGAGTAAGCACCTTATCAGCTCGGATGTTTAGTGTAACGACCCGATCGGTCGTTTTGAGCATTTGCACTTTGCTCGGTAGTTTGAGAGCATGAGTAGCTTTGTATGATGTATTATGACTTGTGTGAATTGTCGGTTTTGGGTTTAGTGATTCAAAATTGATTTTAGAAGAATGATTCTCAACTAGGAAGCTTTAAGTTGGAAGAGTTGACCAAGTTTGCCTTTTGTGTATTTGACCCCAAATCAGAGTTTTGATGGTACTGTTAGGTCTGGACAGTGATTTTGGACTTGAGCATATGCCCTAATTTGCATTTGGATATTTCTAGAGGATTTCGACACTAATTGGCGAAAGTTCAAAATTTGAAGGTTTGGAATGTTCATAAGTTTGATCGGGAGTTGACTTTGGTGTTATCGGGTTCGGATTGTGGTTTCGGGAATTGGAATAGCTTTGTTATGTCATTTGGGACTTGTGTGCAAAATATTTGAGTTCATTCCGAGCTGATTTGATAAGGTTCCACACGTGTTTTGGAAGTTAAAAGATTCAAAGTTCATTAAGTTCGCTTTGAGTCACGATTCATGGTTTTGATATTGTTACAGGTGATTGGAGGCCTCGAGTAGGTCCATGTTATGTATTGGGACTTGTTGGTATGTTCGGATGGGGTCCCAAGGGGCTCGGGTGAGTTTCAGACGTGGTTCAGATCATTTCAAATGGTTTTGCTTTACTGATTTTCTGCTGTTACCTGTTGCTTCTGGTGTTCTTCGTGATCGCGAAGATCCAGCCGTGATCACGAAGGGTGTTTTGGCCTGCTGTGAATGTTTTCTTCATGTTCGCATGAGGATAAATGTGTTCGCATAGAGTTAGGGCTGGTCTTCATCGCATTCGCATCTGCTTCTATGCGTTCGTGTACTGATTGGGCTGAGCTGGGCAGGATGCTGGTTTCCTCTTTGTGTTCGCGACGTTGTTCCCGTGATCGCGTAGTTCTGTCAGCCTTGTGTATCGCGTTCGCGAGGCTTTTACTGCGATCATGTTGAGTATTTTAGGGATAATGTATCTTTCTTCTTCGTGATCGCATTGGTATTTCCGCGATTGCGATTCATTGATTCGTCCAGTGATTACAAGTACTCTATTTTTGGGGGTTTCGACCATTTATACATATATGGATCTATGGAGCTCGGATTAAGACAATGTTTTAGGCAATTTTCACTACATGGATTAGGGTAAGTGTTCTCTACTCGGGTTTGATTATATTTCATGAACCTATCTTATTTTTGGCATTTGGATTATGAATTTCAAAGAGAAATTGGGGGTTTTTGTCTAAAGGTTTAAAAAGTGAATTTTTCAATTTTGAACATCGATTCGGAGTCGGATTTGAGTGAAACTATATGATTGGACTCATAATTGAATGGGTTGTCAGATTTTGTGAGTTTTGTCAGGTTCCGAGGTGGGAGCCTGGGTTTGACATTTTGGTTACTTTGGGCTTTTGATTAACGATTCAACCTTTATCGATTGGGTTTGTTTCCTTTAGCATTATTGATGTTCTTGAGTTGTTTTTGGCTAGTTTCGAGCCATTCGAAGGTCGATACGCACGGGATGGAGTTTCTAGAGTATTATTGGCTTGCTCGAGGTAAGTAACACTTCTAAACTTGGTGCTGAGGGTATGTATCCCTGAATATATGTGTTATTTGTTTGTGTTGAGGTGACGCACATGCTAGGTGACGGGTGTGTGAGCGTGCACCGTGTGAATTATTACTCAGTTGATTCTGTGGTATTATGTAATTATCTATCTTTCTTCTATTCATGAAATTCCTATGTGTTAGAGTAATTGAGCTGTGATCCATATTAGAAATCATGTTTAGGCCATATACTTATTCTGTTGGGACCCACCGAGGTCAATTCTGCTGTGAGTTATTTGCATAAATTGCAATTACATACTCAGTCATATTCATTCAATTGCATATCATATCTCAGTCTCTGTTATCATTTGTTGTCACATCATGTTATCATTGTTTGGGTTGATTGGCATGAGATCTGTGAGCCGGAGCGACTAAAGAGATTGATGACTGAGTGAGGCCAAGTGCCTGATTGTGAGTGATATTTATGGGATCGGGCTGCACACCGGAACAGGCTTTGTTAATTCATGATGGAATCGGGTTGCACACTGCAACATGCCATGATTGGATTATATTAACGCTTGGGTAGGATCCGCCCCTCCGGAGTCTACATACTAGCAGTGAGCGCAGGTACCAATGAGTGCGAGTGGCGAGCGCTAGTGCGAGTGTGAGAGACGAGTGATTGAGAGTGTTGAGTGGTTGGGAGGTGCTGAGTGATTGAGAGTGTTGCGTGATTGGGAGGTGCTGAGTGATTGAGCGTGCTGAGTGAGGTCGAATACTCCGAGAGCATGAGCACATGAGTCTATCACTATGGTGCATTACATTTTACATGCATACTTGGCATGTAGGCATAGAGATGCATTTATTCATGTTGTACGGTATTGTGACAATCATGACTTCACATGCACATTGACATGTAGGCATAGATATGTACTTTCCTTATGCTATCTAATAATGAAACATCTTATCTGTTGTTAAACGTTTTTGAAAACAATAACAGTTTTCTGATATACTCATATTTTAGTGATTTCGGTGAAATATTTGGAATTTTACTGTTATATCTGAGAAGCATGCCTATTTTCCGTAACTGTGAACGACCTGAGCATCATATCTTTGACTATTACTTGTGGTGCTTTAATTATATTGTTACGAGTTGTTCTTGGCTGTTGGTGTTGGACTCTGATCGTTGTCCAAGGTCGTCACTGCTTTCAACCTAATGTTAGGTTTGTTACTTATTGAGTACATGAGGTCGGTTGTACTCATACTACACTTCTGCACCTTGCGTGCAAATTTTAGAGCTGATGTTGATGTGTATGGTGGGAGCTGGCATTGAAGATGTATCTGCGTTTCGGTTGTAGCTGCCTTTTGTTCATGGTAGCTTTAGATTTATAAAAATTTGTTTATGTACATTTCGAACAGATGATGTATTTATTTCATACCATATTTGTAAACTCTAAATCTTAGAAGCTCATGATTTGTACTACCGGTCCTTGGGAATTCTTTGTATATAAGTTTAGTTATATTATCATTATTTCTCTCAGTAGATCTCATCTGAAATTGGATTATTGTTAAATTGGCTTACCTAGCGGGTTGGGTTAGGTGCCATCATGACTAGTAGGATTTTGGGTCGTGACAAGTTGGTATCAAAGTTCTTGGTTCATAGGTTCTACGAGTCATGAGCAAGTGTCTAGTAGAGTCTTGCGGATCGGTATGATGACGTCCATACCTATCTTCGAGAGGCTACATGGCATTTAGGATAAATTTTCCATCTTTCCTTCCTTATCGTGCGACATTGATTCAGTGCGAAGCATATCTCTTTGAATTCCTTTCACTCACTCTTATGCGCATATGAGCGCTCAGTATCAACTGTACATTGACGTCTTGTGGAATTTCATGGATGAGGTGCGAGATGTGTCTTCTGTGTTTTGGTGATGGACCAGTCTAAAGGACTTGAGGCTGGGTTTGGACCGCAACTTAGGCTCGGTGGTTTCAATTGTGTGAGCGTGTGCTTTTGGACTTCTATGCACAGTGGTGTCCCTATGAGTGGGATTGGTGGCTCGGTGAGAGGTTGGATGGCTATATGATGAGTAGGATGTGACTGTGGGAAGTGTTCAGATGGTTTGAATCTGTTGAGAAGAGTTTGCTTGAGATGTGAAAAGGACTATTGGGTGCTCGATTTATGTGGATGTGTTATACGGTCTGGAGTTATGAGGATTTTGAGGGATTCTTTCATGTTATTCATTTGTAGAACGAAGTAGATTCTCATGTCTTGTTGATGAGTTCCGACTTAGGGAGATTAAGTAATTGCTTAGTAGTTGTGGCTGTGAAAGGGTATAGAGAGATGTCAGTTTGAGGCTAAGCAGGTGGATTGCCACCTGCAGGGTAATCTATGAATGTGTGATCCTTATGGTGTTGTGTGGAGGCTTTCTTTTCTACCAGTGGGTTATATGTGTTGCGATGTGAGTTTGGATTGGTTGAGAAAGTTGACCTGACTGTTTGAAGTATTTTAGCGGATGGTTTGAAATATTTTATGGGTTGTGTTGCAGGAGCTTGAGAAGGATTTAGTTGAATCTCACTGCGGGATTATGGCAGTGATAGAGTATGGGCATTGTGAGTTATCAGATGTTTTATTCTATGACTTGGAGCCAAGTGGGGGAGTCTACCATCGGCGATTTGATTGTATGGTTATGTGTTGTATTGGTTTCGGTCTGAGGCATACTTGTGGGTCAGTTATGACTCGCAGAGGTTGGTTTTGAGGATGACTGGAGTAAGGAATTTTTAGATGCATGATGTATCACCCCTTATGGATATATGGGAGTCTTGGAAATAGTCTAGGGTTGTTGTTCGTGATGGATGTGACGTATCAAGAAAAGGACTCACTCGGTTGCTTAGAGGTATGGATTACTTCTTTGGATGTTTTCATGCTAATGGGGCACAGGTCATTCAGCCCGTTTGGGCGGTGCATTTGAGATTTGAGCATAGTGGATGACTCTCGAGAAGGTTCTAATGGATTCATGATTTATATGTAGCAATTGAGAATTTTCCGGACTTGTATATGGCTAGAATTTGAGATTTGCATCGGATGGTGTCGGGACATGTGGTAATTCTATATCATTATGGATTCTATATTTCAGTATTAGGAAGGTGAAGGAAACGACTTTAGATTCATAGAAGGTCTCTTCAGAGTGGGTGTCTCGGTTGTGGTACTTTTGGGGTGCTTAAGAGGGAATACAACGGCTTATGGGCCTTAGGGAAGTGTGGTTTTATGCTAGGATCTCTTGTGGTAAGCTTTGGTAAGGATTGTGGTGTTCTGGCAAGGAGAAGTGTCAACTTGAGGGTAATTTGGAAGGAACTCGGAGAAATAGGGCGACTTAGTAGTAGGTTGGATCAACATGGTAATGGATATGATCAGTTCTTTGGATACTTATGATGTAGTGAGTCTCTATAGGTGTTTTGTGGAAATACTCTTAGGTTTGGCGACCTGCGTGTCTTGGTTGAGTTAGAGAGATTCAGTTCTAATGGCTTGGTTATGTGCAAATGGGTTTCGAAGAGTTCTCGATGGTTTCTACCCCGGTTTGAGATGGATATTTCCTGCCGGTGTGAGGAGGATGTTGCGTATTGAGATTTTCTCCTGGATGGGATCAAATGAAAGGTTTTCGACTGATCGGGTATGTATTCTGCTGGTGACTCAGAGTTGATTATGAGATTCTTGTGCTTTTCATATGATGGCATGATAGATGCGGTGTGTTGTGTGGGATTGAGATTTGCATGTGCAAGGACATGGTTCAAGTTTGAAGGGAAGGTCATGAATTCTTAGACAACATGGACGGTTTCAGATGACTAGATAAATGTTATTACTACTTAGTATTGCTTGAGAAGGGTGCGCATTTCAAAAGATGCAAGTGTTTTGACTTATGGATGCTTCATTAGTATTTCGGTACTCGCCTGGTTGATCGACTGCTGATGTTTAGATTTTGCTATGTGGCACGGAAGAATTATAGAAGTAGTCCTCGTGGGATGATCGTGTATGAGAGATGTGTTAGACATTCGGGCGGTGGAGTTGGGATCAACTATGGTGATTCGTGTATTCTATAGATTTGGAGACTGGGAGTTCTCAGAAGCAGATTGTTTCGTGGATTGTAGATTGTGAAGATGTGGCCAAAGTTAGCTAGATGGTAGTAAGTGTTATGGTTAGATCATTGTGGACTTTTGGAGGGCTATTTATCCCTTTGTAGGCCCAATAAGGATGTGTATTCTACACCGGGTCGAATTTGTTGACTCAGAATTGTTAGTGTTAAGGGGTGTGGCATTCGGTTAGAGTTGATCTGGTTAGTGCTCTGATATGTTCTATGTGTTACTCTTCTATGCTACGAGGGGTTATGATTTATTATTTATATGCACACATGATGCGGTTCTATTTAGGCCGTGCAACGAAATTCGTGCGAGATGGTTATTAGGGTGTTGAATGGTTGATTGCGCCTTAGTTATGTTCTTTCCGTGCTGTGGTATATTGTGTTATTTGCTTCTCCAAGGTTATGGTCATGCACTTCATGTACTTGATGTCAAATTGCGTGTAGTTGTTGATTTTGAGCATTGTTGCTTGAGGTATTTCATATGGACCAATGTTCGGATGGGTCACGCATTGCAGCGGGGCTATGTTAGAATATGATCCTTTGTGTTAGATTCGTGTGTCTTGGTTCTACTATGTGTGTCGGGTTCATAGCATTGCGTTGTGGTGGTACTTGTTGAGCTTGCAAGACGGTTCTCTCATATGAGTCATTTTCCATGATTGAGTACATTTGAATTGTTGCTTATTTGTGCACGTATTGCACGGTTTGTGGCTTTAGGTTGTATTGGTGTGGCATGTCAATATAATAGTTGTGTCGGATGAGATGCGGTCATTGGACCTAGAATGTGTACTATCAGATTGGATTACAATATGTATGAGGGAATAATATCGGAAGTCGGCCAAGAATTTGGCTTTGGTTCTTGTCGGACGAGTGAGAGAGCTCCATGACTTGTTGATATGATGAGTTGTTATGAGTTTCTGCATGTTTCTTTCATCTTTAGCGGTGTATGAAGGTTGAACGAGGTTTTATTTGATATGAGGTTTATTACCGGTATTGGGTTTGTTTTGAGCAGCAACTGTGATCGGGAATTATTGCTACTAGTATGCGAGTTATGTGGTGTATCATGTGATTACATCTTGGGTTATGGATATGGCTTGATACAGCATTTTCAGACTTATACAGTGTGTAGATGCGAGATTCGGCCTTGTAAGGAATTCCAGATGTTGGAAATTGGGTTATAAGGCTTGCGGGTTAAGGTTAAAGTAATGATCTTTAGTTATGTTGTGTTGTCAAGCTTATATGGAATATGGTGACGTAGGATCACCCCCGCGTATGTGCATGGTAAGGTTACATGGCGATTTGATGGCTTTGTAATGACTCTGGGTACATTCGAGGACGAACTTATGTTTAAGTGGGGGAGAATGTAACGACCCGACCGATCATTTTGAGCATTTTCATCGCTCGGTGGTTTGAGGGCATGAGTAGCTTCGTATGATGTATTATGACTTGTATGAATCGTCGGTTTTGGTTTTTAGGTGATTCGAAATTGGTTTGGAAGAATAATTCTCAAGTAGGAAGCTTTAAGTTGAAAGAATTGACCAATTTTGACTTTTGTGTATTTGACCCCAGATCGGAGTTTTGATGGTTCCGTTAGTTCTGGATGGTTATTTTGGACTTGGGCGTATGCCTAGATTTACATTTGGATAATTCTAGAAGGTTTCAGCACTAATTGGCAAAAGTTGAAAATTTGAAGTTTTGGAATGTTCCTAAGTTTGACCGTGAGTTGACTTTGGTGATATCGGGTTCGGATTGTGGTTCCGGGAATTAGAATAGCTAAGTTAAGTAATTTGGGACTTGTGTGCAAAAGTTTGAGTTCATTCCTAGTTGATTTGATAAGGTTTAGTACGAGTTTTGGAAGTTGAAAGATTCAAAGTTCATTAAGTTCTATTTGAGGCGTGATTCGTGATTTTGATGTTGTTACAAGTGATTTGAGGCTTCGAGTAGGTCCGTGTTATGTATTGGGACTTGTTGGTATGTTCGGACGGGGTCCCGAGGGGCTCAGGTGAGTTTCGGACGTGCTTCGAATTATTTCGAATGGTTTTGCATTGCTGGTTTTCTGCTATTACCTGTTGCTTCTGGTGTTCTTCGCGATTGCGAAGGTGTAGCCGCGATCGCGAAGGGTGTTTTGGCCTGCTATGAATTTGTTCTTTGAGTTCGCGTGAGGATAAACGCGTCGCGTAGAGCTAGGGCTGGTCTTCATTATATCTTTGAGTATTACTTGTACCATTGTAATTATATTGTTACGAGTTGTTCTTGGCTGTTGGTGTTGGGCTCTGACAGTTGTCCCAGCTCGTCACTGCTTTCGACCTAAGGTTAGGTTTGTTACTTATTGAGTACATGTCACGATCCAATTTCTCCTATAGGCCGTGATGGCGCCTAACGTCGCTGTTAGGCAAGCCTACGGTGAAGTTACTACGTGAATTCTTCTTTTACCAAATTTCCAAGTAATTAAATCCCATTTGTTTAGAATTTGGAGAAATAGAGATTCAAATGGTTAAAATGAAGACAACTGAATGCAAGCATAAATGTGTAAATACCCCAAAACAATAAAGTCTACTAGAGTGTGTGCCAAGATCCGGTGTCACAAGTGTATGAGCACTAGTAGAATATACAAAACTCTAACTACTGTCTGAAGTAATATAGACAGAAAATAAGTACGAAAGAAAGGCTCTAGGTCCTGCAGAACGACTCAGGATGTAGCTCACTACTAGGTCTCTGGGTAACGGGGGTGTGCGTCGGTATGTCCACCAGGTGCACCTGCCTCAGATCCTGCACGGTCAGTGCAGAAGTGTAGCGTGAGTACATAAACAACATGTACCCAGTAAGTATCAAGTCTATCCTCGAAGAATTAGTGACGAGGGGTCGACATCGACACTTACTATGGGCTATAAATAAAATGCAAAAATCATAAATAAGCATGGATTATGTAAGAAATTAATACCACACAGTAACAAGCAGTGAATAATAATTCCCTATACTAACAATAACTTCAAATAAACTCCTATCCTTTAAATAATAGTGACCACTCAAGCCATAAATTAGTATCAAATAAAAGTTAGGCTCCGAGTATTATCATGCACGATTGATGCCGAGGTCATACGGCCCGATCCAGAAATATATTGTGCACTGCCGAGGGTCGAACAACATGAACCATAGATGCATCTATTAACCCGCCGAGGCGAATGGCCCGCTTCCATAATAGTAGAGGAAAGTTTGCCTCGTTCGCGGAAATACTTGCGATGCGAGTGAAGATAAAATTGTCAGAGTTCTCATAAAATCCTTAAATTCTTTCCAAACATAAGAAATCTAAACAAGAGACTTTAAATATTTAAATCCTTAATCTTAGCTCATTTAAAAGCAGTTAATGTGCATAACCAACTTAACAGTGCAAACAAGGCATGGTGTAAGCCTAAGTCTACCCGGACATCACATATAATACCGCTACGCACGGACTCTCGTCACCTAGTGCGTATGTAGCTCCCCACACATAAAATTCACAGCAAAGATACACCCTAAGGGAAGATTTCCCTCTTACAAGGTTAGGCAAGAGACTTACCTCGTCTCAAAGCTTACTTTCCGGTCCACAACTGTGCTCTAAACCCTCAACTCGATGCCAAACGACTCGAAACTAGTCAAATGTTATATAAAATAATCAATACGTGCTCAAAAGTTCATATTCTAGCTATTAAAGTGATTACCCAATCCCAATTGAAGAATTCCTAAAATTCACTCCCGGGCCCACGTGCCCGGATTCCTGAAAATTTTGAAGAAAGTTGTTACCTATAACCTCATGAACTCAAGTATATGATTTTCACTAAATTCCATAACCATTTTCGTGGTTAAATCCCATTTTTATCAAAAACCTAGGTTTTTCATCTAAACCTATGATTTCACTAATTTTACATGTTAAATCTACCCATAATCTATGTATTTAACTCACATTATGTAGAAATTACTTACCTCGAAGTGTTAGGTGAAAACCTCTCTCTAAGAGCTCCAAATATCGCCCAAGGAATGCAATAAATGAGCTCAAAATGCCTAAGTCCCGACTTAAATGAAGTGTTATGCCTTTTGCGATTTTTGCATCTGCGGTCAGGGGGCCGCATCTACGGTCCCGCTTCTGCGGCACCAAGCTCGCTTATGTGGAACTCCACAGGACCAGCACTGGCTGTATCTGCGAACGAGTTTTCTCTTTTGCGGTCTTGCTTCTGCGGCTTCTCATCGCAGAAGAGGGTCGCTTCTGCGCAAACCCCTTCGCTTCTGCGGGCCATGGCCAAACGCTCCAAGCCGCTTATGTGGCCAAAATCCCGCATTTGCAGACTCACACTTACGACCCAAAGCTCGCAGATGCGGGCACACCAGAACTGGTGCACCAGCAGCCCTCTTGAGTTTTAACTCAATTCGCGTACCGTCCGAATGGCCTTCAGGGCCCCCGAGGCCCCGCTCAAACATACCAACAAGTTTGAAATCATAAGACAGACTTGCTCGCACCCTTAGAATGCATAAAACAACATCAAAACTAAGAATCACACCCCAAACTAAATTGAATCAAAATATGAACTGCAAGTTCTTCCAACCAACTCCGAATGAGCCGCAACATACTTAGACTACTCGGAACGACACCAAATATTGCTTGCAAGTCTTAAATAACTATACGGGACTATTGCTGGTCTTAGAATTCCAATTGGACCTCGATAATACCAAAACCTACTCCAACCCAAACTTAAAGAGCTTTAAAACCTTCAAAGAGCCAACTTTTACTAATAGGCGCCGAAACGCTCCCGGGTCATCCAAAAATCGATTCGAACATACGCCCAAGTCCAAAATCATCATACAAACCTATTGGATTCGTCAAATCCTGATTGCGAGGTTGTTTACTCAAAACGTTGACCGAGTTCAAACTTAGCCTTTTAAAGCCAAAACATGGAACCAAGTGTTCCGATTTCAACCCAAACCCTTCCAAAATCCCAAACTAACCATTCCCGCAAGTCATAAAATAGTAAAAGCACATACATGGAGTCTTATTTAGGGAACGAGGTTCTAGATAGAAAAATGACCGGTCGGGTCGTTACATTCTCCACTTCTTAAACAAACGTTCGTCCTCGAACGAGTCTAGAATCATACCTGAAGTGCTGAATAAGTGTGGATATCTGCTCTGCATGTCCTCCTCGGCCTCCCAAGTCGCCTCCTCGACTGGTTGACCTCTCCACTAAACTTTTACCGCAAAACTCTTCTTGGACCTCATCTAGCAAATATGCCTGTCAACAATGGCAACTGGCTCCTCCTCATAGCCCTGGCTCTCATCTAACTGAACCATGCTGAAGTCTAACATATGTGACCTGTCGGCATGATACCTCCAGAGCATAGACACGTGGAAAATCAGATGAACTCCCGATAGACTTGGGGAAAACCAAGTTCATAAGCAACCTTCCCAACTCGTCTCAACACTTCAAATGGGCCTATAAACCTTGGGCTCAACTTTCCCTTCTTCCAGAACCTCATGATCCCCTTCATCGGCGAGACTTTTAAGAGAACCTTCTCACCCCCCATAAATGATAAATTACGTGCCTTCTGATCCGCGTAACTCTTCTGTCTGGACTGTGTTGTGCGAAGTCGCTCCTGAATCAACTTTACCTTTTCCAATACACCCTTCACCAAATCAGTACCATATAACTTAGCCTCGCCGGGCTCAA
Organism: Nicotiana otophora; assembly: GCA_000715115.1. Classification (NCBI taxonomy): domain Eukaryota; kingdom Viridiplantae; phylum Streptophyta; class Magnoliopsida; order Solanales; family Solanaceae; genus Nicotiana; species Nicotiana otophora. The sequence continues at coordinate 114,849 of AWOL01S0001789.1, forward strand.
ACCATCCGATAGGAGAATGACATAGCCGACCATATAAAGCCTCAAATGGCGCCATCTCGATGCTGGAATGATAAGTGTTGTTGTAAGCAAACTTGGCCAAGGGCAAGAATCGGTCCCACTGCCCTCTAAAGTCAATCACACACGCTCTGAGCATGTCCTCCAAGATCTAAACTGTCCGCTCTGACTGCCCGTCGGTCTGGATGGAAGGTTATGCTGAGCTCTACTTGGCTCCCCAACTCACTCTGTATTGCTCTCCAAAAATATGAAGTGAACTGAGGGCCTCTATCTGATATGATGGAAACAGGTACACCATGCAACCGGACTATCTCCCGAATATAAATCTGGGCCAACCTCTCTGAAGTATATGTAGTCACAATCGGAATGAGGTGTGCCGACTTGGTCAACCTGTCGACAATGACCCAAACTGCATCAAACTTCTGCAAAGTCCGCGGGAACCCAACTACGAAGTCCATAGTAATGTGCTCCCAGTTCCACTCAGGTATAGTCGTCCGTTGGAGTAGGCAACCTGGCCTCTGGTGCTCATACTTAACCTGCTAGAAATTTAGGCATCTAGCTATATACTCAACTATGTCTTTCTTCATCCGCCGCCACCAATAATGCTGCCTCAGGTCGCGATACATCTTCGTTGCACATGGATGTATGGAATATCGAGAGTTGTGCGCCTCCTCTAGAATCCTGTCCCTCAAGCCGTCGACGTTAGGAACACATAGACAACCTTGGAGTCATAGAACACCATCCTTGCCGTTAGAAACCTCTTTGGCACCACCCTATAGTACCGTCTCTCTGAGAACCATCAAGTGCGGATCATCAAACTGTCGGGCCCTAATATGCTCCAATAGTGAAGATTGAGCAATGACGCATGCAAGAACTCGACTGGGCTCTGAAATATCCAACCTCACAAGTCTGTTAACCAAGGAAAGAATGTCCAAAGCTAGTGGCCTCTCCTCTGCTGAAATGAATGTCAAGCTACCCATACTCTCTACCTTTCTGCTCAGGGCATCCGCGACTACATCCACCTTGCCCGGATGATAAAGGATGGTGACATCATAATCCTTCAGTAACTCAAGCCATCTGTGCTGCCTTAAATTGAGATCCCTTTGCCTAAACAAATGCTGGAAGCTGCGATGATCAGTGTAAACCTCAAATGACACTCCATAAAGATAATGCCTCCAAATCTTAAAAGCATGAAAATCGCGGCAAACTCCAAATCGTGCACATGATAATTCTTATCATGGAGCTTTAGCTGATGTGAAGCATATGCAATAACTCGCCCCTCCTGCATCAATACACAACCCAAAACAACGTGTGAAGCATCGCAATACACAATATACATCCCCGAGCCGGAAGGTAACACTAGAACGGGCGCTGTAGTCAAAGCTATCTTAAGCTTCTGGAAGCTCGCCTCACAATCATCGGACCAATAAAATGGAGCATCCTTCTAGGTCAATCTAGTCTAAGGTGCTGTAATAGATGAGAAACCCTCCACACACCGGCGATAATAGCCTTCTAACCCCAAGAAGCTCCTGATCTCAGTCGCCGTAGTAGGACGAGGCCAACTCTGAACTGCCTCAATCATCTTGGGGTCCACCTTAATATCCTTGCCTGATAAAACATGCCCCAGGAATGCTACAGAATCTAGCCAAAACTCACACTTCGAGAACTTAGCATATAACTTCTGTTCCCGCAAGGTCTGAAGCACCACTCTCAAATGCTGCTCGTACTCCTCCATGCTACATGAGTAAATCAAAATGTCATCAATGAAGACAATGACAAACAAATCAATGTAAGGCCTGAACACCCTGTTCATCAAATCCATAAATGCCGCTAGGGGATTAGTCAAGCTAAAGGGCATTACTAGGAACTCATAATCGCCATATCTAGTACAGAAAGCAGTCTTCAGAACATCCGAGTCCTGAATCTTTAACTGATGGTACCCCGATCTCAAGTTGATCTTAGGAAACACCCTAGCACCCTACAACTGGTCAAATAAATCATCAATACGTGGCAACGAGTACTTGTTCTTGATGGTGACCTTGTTCAACTGGCGGTAATCAATGCACATCCGCATAGTCCAATCTTTCTTCTTCACAAATAAAACTGGTGCACCCCAAGGAGATACACTTGGACTAACGAACCCCTTTGCTAGCAACTCCTCAGGCTGTTCCTTCAACTCCTTCAACTATTTCGGAGCCATATGGTATGGTGGGATAGATATAGGCTGAGTACCTAGAGCCAAGTCAATATAGAAATTGATATCATGATCTGGTGGCATGCCTGGAAGATCAGAAGGAAACACATCGGAGAACTCCGGGACTACTGGTACTGAATCAATCACCAAAGGCTCTTCGGTAGTATCCCGAACATAGGCTAGATAAGCCAAATAACCCTTCTCGACCATGTGTCGAGCCTTCATAAGAGATATGATCTGACTAGGTGTGCTAACGGACGAACCATTCCACTCTAATCTAGGCAACTCTGGCATTGCCAAGGTAACCGTCTTGGCATGGCAATCAAGGATGGCATGATACGGAGATAATTAGTCCATGCCCAAGATAACCTCAAAGTCGGTCATATCGAGCAACGGAAGATCCACTCTAGTCTCATAACCACAGAATGTGACCACACAGGACCGATAGATCCGATCCACAACAAGAAAATCGCCTACAGGGGTGGACACATGAACAGAAGTGTCGAAGGGCTCACGAGGAATGTCCAGGATGAGAAAACAGAGATGACACATATGAATAGGTAGACCCTGGATCAAATAATACCAAAGCATCCCTACTGCAGACAGAAATAGTATCTGTGATCACGACATCTGAGGCCACAGCATCTGGTCTGGCCGGAAAAGCATAGAACCAAGCTGGAGTGCCGACTGGCTGGCCTCCGCCTGTCTGAACAGTAGCTGGCTGAACTCCCCCTGCCTGGCCTCCACCTCTAGGATGCCCCCTACCTGCCTGCCCTCCGCCTCTGGGCAGCCGGACGACTGGTGCTGAAAGCATGGGCTGATGACACTGCTGTACTGCCTTGCCCCGGAGTCTGGGGCAGAACCTCTGCACATGACTGGGATCCTCGCACTCAAAACAACCCGTCGGCGCAGTGATATGCTGTCCTGAAGTCTGACCCTGATGGCCTGAATACCCACTGGAAGAACCCTGAATAGTTGATAGGCGGTAAGAACTCTCTGGCATGGCACTGAAATAGGCGCTGGAAGAACCCTGAATAGCTGGTGGGCGGTAAGAACTGTCCAGCATGGCACTGAAATAGGGTCGCACTGGAGCATCTCAAGGAGGTGGCGGTGCTGGATATGTGGGCCTGCTGGGCTGACCCCTCATAAACTGACCTCTTCCCTCACCCAGGGCATCTCTAAACTCTCCAAATTAATGGACCCTCTTGTCCCGCTGCATCTGCTCTCTACCCCTATGACAGTAACACTTAATCCTCTGAGAAATCTCCACTACTACCTGATAGGAAGTCCCCATCTCAACCTCCCGGGCCATAGTAGCCTAAATACCCGAGTGCATCCCCGCAACAAACCTCCGCACTCACTCCGCCTCAGTAGGAAGCATCATAAGTTCATGGCGAGACAACTCAGAGAATCTCGCCTCATAATTGGTCACTGACATTTGACCCTGCTGGAGCTGCTCAAACTGGAACCGCAACTCTTCCCTCTGAGAGGGTGGGATATACCTGTCCAAGAATAGACGTGTAAACTGGTCCCAAGTCATGGGAGGAGAACCTACTGGTCTGCTAAGAATATAAGACTGCCACCACCAACGGGCCCTGTCCTCCAGCTAGAAAGTAGTGAAATCCACCCCATGGGACTCTAATATAATCATGTTGGGCAGTTTGTCCCTGCACCTATCGATGAAGTCCTGGGGGTCCTCATGTCGCTCACCTCCGAACACAGGAGGGTGAAGCCTGGTCCATCTATCCAATAGATTCTTCGGCTCGCCCGCCGCAGCAGGTCTAGGCTCAGGTGCCGCTGCTACAACTAGCTAGGAACCGCCCACGGGTAGTGCACCCAGGGTCTGATATACAGCAGCCGCATGCCCTGGAGCCTGAGCAGTAGTGGTCTCTGCTCCCTCTCCCGCCTACGATATGGATGGGCCTGCTAGAAATAAACCAGCCCGGGTCATAGTATCCATGAACCGTAGCATACGGCCCATGACCTCCTGAAAGCCCGGTGCTGACATGAAATCGACCGGGGCTGGCTCTGCTGCGGGCACCTTTCCCTGATCCTCAACAATGGGATCCTTTACTCGATCCACTGGTGGTACAACTGGGGCAACTCCAGGACGTCCTCGTCCCCTACCTCGGGCGGGTGCCCTCCCCCGGCCTCTTCCTCGTCCTCTAGCACCAGGGGGAGCAGCCCCTCCCTGGTCAGGAACGTCCGCCGTGCGCGTTCTCACCATCTGTGAGAGAATAAGAGGAAGACACTTAGTACACCATCAACTGCACGATAGGAGATGAATAAATAGTAGTTTCCTATTAGGCATGCCCATAACTTGTGAGACCTACGTGAACCTAGTGCTCTGATACCACGATGTTATGACCCAATTCTATTTTAGGCCGTGATGGCGCCCAACACCGTTTCTAGGCAAGCCAACCTTAACCAATCTAGTGATTTCCCATTTTTTTACTAAGTTTTTCAAGTAAATAACTTTCCTTAATTTAAAAGATTTGATAAATAACAGATTTAGAATAATTAAAACGAAAGCAGCTAAATGCAATCATAACCGTAGAAATAAAGCCAAGATCACAAGTCTAGTAGCGTGTGCCAAGACCTTGTGTCACAATTGTATGGGCTGCTAGTAGAATATACAAAAGATTACTACTCTATTGTCTGAAATGAAATAGATAGAACAACTACAAAGAAAGACTCTGGCTGCTGCAGAACGACTCGAAATGCAGCTCACCGTGTAGTCTCGTAACAGGGATCAAGCGTGCGCACCGGACTGATACCCAGATGCACCTGCCTCAGATCCTGCACATTAAGTGCAGAAGTGTAGCGTGAGTACATAAACAACATGTACCCAGTAAGTATCCTGTCTAACCTCGAAGAAGTAATGACGAGGGGTCGACTTTGACACTTACTATGGGCTAAATATAGTATGCCAAAATTTATAAATAAGCTTGGATTACGTGAATAATACTGAAAACTCAATAACAGGAAATAATAAATAATCCTCTCACAAGTACTATGTCATGAATTTATTCTTATCATTTAACAATTTATATCTCAAGCCAATCAAGCAATATCAATTATTAATGGTTCCAAAGGTTTATCATGCACAAATTATACCGAGGTCGTATGGCCCGATCCAACATAAAATATTTAAACTGTGCACTGCCGAGGGTCAAACGGCTCGAACCATAGATGCATCTATCTACTACCGAGGCGTTCAACCCGCTCCACAAATAGGAAATACTCTAAAGAAATACAAATTCTCAATAACAGTCAAGTGTTCCATTCACAACTTCAAGTAAGTGAAATTTAACTTTTTTAAAAATTCTTTTATAAATTTCAAATATGACTTAAGCAATTATATTAACAATTAAGGGTGCAAACATCTCAAGTATAGCATGATATGGGTCCTAGACTACCCGGACAATAGCATCATTAGTAGCTACGTATGGACTCTCGTCACGTCGTGCGTACGTAGCCCCCCACAAATAGAAAACAGACATTAATTAATTCACCTATGGGGTTAATTTCCTCTTACAAGGTTAGAAAAGAGACTTACCTCGTCTCAAAGCCTACTTTTTCGGTCCAAGATTATGCTCAACCCTCAATTCGGTGCCGAACAATCCAAAACTACTCAAATGATTTAATAATAAATTAATACATGTTCAAAAGTTCATATTCCAACTATTGAAGGGATCAACCAACCCCAAATACATGATTCCTAAAATTCACCCCCGGGCCCACGTGCACGGATTCCGGAGATTTTTGAAGGAAGTCGTTACCCATAATCTCACGAACTCAAATATATGATTATTATTAAATTTCATAAAAAATTCCGTGGTCAAATCTCATTTTTATCAAAAACCGAGGTTTTCACCCAAACCCCAAGATTATCGCTAATTTATATGTTATAATCTACCCATAAACTATGTATGTACTCACATTTGATAGGAATTACTTACCTTGATTAGTTGATGAAAATTCATCTCTAACCAACTAAAACATTGCCACCAAGAAGTGTAAGAAATGAGCAAAAATGCCTAAGTCTCGTATTTAAAACAACCTCACTGCCCAGTGAATCTCGCACCTGTGAGGCCACTGCCGCACCTACGGTGCCTCTTCTGCGGAGAAAATCTCGCGGGTGCGGTCCTCCCCTAGCTGGCCAACGTTCCCATCTGCGGAGTTGGGGCCGCTCCTGCGTGACCGCTCCTGCGACCTTCTACGTGCGCCTACGGACATAGCCGCTTCTGCGGTTTCCCCCAATCGCACCTGCGCGTTCACAGGTGCGCAAAATCATATGCATCTGCGGTCCATGGCCAATTTCTCCCAGCCGCTTCTGCAGCACGAACCACGCATATGCAGGCTCACACCTGCGGCCCAAGGCTCATAGGTACGGTTACACCAGAGCTGGTGCAACCAGCAACCCTTTTTAGTTTCAAACTCAATCCGCGCTTCATCCGAACGGCATCCAGGGCCCCCAAGGCCCCGTTCAATCATACCAACTAGTTTGGAATCATAAAATGGACTTGCTCAAGCTCTCGGGATGCACGAAACAATATCAAAACTAAGAAGCACACCCCAAACCAATTGAATAAAAATATGAACTTCAAGTTCTTCAATTTACTCCCAATGCGCGTACTTAAACTACTCGGAATGACACCAAATTTTGCGTGTAAGTTTTAAATAACCATACAGAACTATTTCTGGTCTCAGAATCCTATTTAGACCTCGATAACACAAAAACCTACTCCAAACCAAATTTAAAGAACGTCAAAACCTTCAAAGAACTAACTTTCACTATTAAGCGTTGAAATGCTCCCGGGTCATCCAAAACCCGATCCGAACATACGCCAAAGTCCAAAATCATCATATGAACCTATTGGAACCGCCAAAATGCAATTCCGAGGTTGTTTACTCAAAACGTTGACCGAAGTCAAACTTAGCCTTTTTAGCCAACCTTAAGGAACCAAGTGTTCCAATTTGAACCCAAACCCTTCCAAATCTCGAACTGAACACCCCTGTAAGTCATAAAATAGTAAAAGCACATATGGGGAGTTTTATTTAGGGGAACGAGGTTCTAGAAAGAAAAACGACCGATCGAGTTGTTACACTTAGAGTTCACAAGCTAAGTCTAATCCATTTAGGAGAGCTTAATGAGGTTTCAAAGACAATGCATGCATGTATGTGGTCATGAAGGGCAAGCAGAGGAATTAAAGAACAAAAGGAGTGTAGGATCACAAGGACACACACAAGGAGACTTATAGCCTGTTTGGCCAAGCTTTATTTTTGGGCCAAAATTGATTTTGGCCAAATATTGAGGCGTTTGGCCAAGCTTTTAGAAGGAAAAAAATGCTTTTGAGGAGAAGCAGAAGTAGTTTTTGAGAAGCAGAAAAATGTAGCTTCTCTCCAAAAGCACTTTTCTGAGAAGCACTTTTGACAAAAATACACCTAGAAGCAGATTGCAAAAGCTTGGCCAAACACTAATTACTGCTCAAAAGTGTTTTTCAAATTAATTAGCCAAATACAAACCAATTCTCACCAAACAGTACTTTTTTGAAAAGCCCTTTTGAAAAAAGAACTTCTCAAAATAAGCAAATTTTAGAAGATTTCCCAAACATGCTATTAATAGGGATCATTATTTTGAAAATGAAAGTGTCATCATCATAGGATCAGGCCGGTAGTGTCACTATATGAGTTTCAGAAAGGGATAAAGGCATCATCATATTCGGGAAAACATGTTAAGTGAGTCTAGTATGGGACTTCAAATATAGTGGGACTTAATAACATCACTTTAACTCAACAAATATGTCATCATAACTCTAATACATTTTGTCCATACTTTATGGCTTAAACTAAGTACAGAGCAATCTCAGAGTATATATAGAGACACAAAGATCCAACTAACTCAGGATATGCTTACATAAACAGTTATGAATTCAATCAAGTAATTAACAGAATCACAGAGGCATATTAATGAGGTAAAACAAGTTTAAAGGTCATAAGTTAATGTATCAGAACTATGGTAACAATCTGGTTTTCACACTGAATAGATTCATACTTTGTTTGAGTCTAGGTTATTAAGTGAACTACAAAATAAAATTCAAGGGAGATTAGCATAACAATCATAAAAGTGCTAATAGAACATTAGAGAGGTTTGAAACTAGATATTAGGAACATTAAGAAGTTCTTTAGTCGTTTTAAAGTTAACAGTAAACATGAATCATCAGATGCATATCAAGATCAACACATAATTCTAATTTTAATGACTTAAAGAAAATCATGATCGCAAAATCTACTTACAATCATTAATAAACACATAAAACAGTGAAAAATGAACACATTGGTAATAACATCATTCAGTTGTTCATGTTCATCAACTTGAACTAATAAAGAAGAACAAGGTCGTTGTTTTACTGACCTCCTTTTGGGCAGCAAACCAAACGAGTGTTCAAATTACCCTCTAGGAAGCCAAGAGCTCAAGCTATCAACCAGTAACAAACTCAGAACAAGAAAGAAAAGGAAAAGCAGAAATTGATCAAGAACTTAGACATTTATCGAAATTTCCTAAATAACTATATTATGTATTTAATTCTCAGATGCTAGATGTAGTTGGTAGGTATATCTTGCTGTGTGTGTTAGGTGAAAATATTAAAAGCCCCAATTTATAGTGGCTGTTGAAGCCCTAGGGTTCATAAATTTAAATCGATAGTGGAAGATGACGAAGGATGGATAATGATAGCAATGAGGGTGAAATTAGATAAAAACATAGGGAAAATGATAAAGAAGTTTACCTAAGAGGAGGAATCGATCGTTGAAGGCAAGGAATCATCGGACAAAACCTAAAACTTAAAAGCCACTGCGTTTGACCTCTAGGTATTGAATCCTCATGATGAATCTCTGAAGGAGCTCTTTGCATGCTTTGATTTGACGGAGCATAAGAGGGTTTGAACGATTTGAAGTTGCATGCTTAATCTAGGGTTTCAGATTTTAGGAATTTTGAAATTAAGTGACAAAATGGGGAAGAAATCAGCGAGATTCGTGGCTAGGGAGGACAAAAGGGGTGATTTGGTTGTTGATTTGTTGACATTGCACGGATTTGTGCAAGGTCTTGTGACTGATGGGGCGAGAGCAGACGAGGGAGTAGAGAGCAAAAGGGGAAAGGGGGCGGATGGTCAAGGGAAGAATTAATTAGGGGTTTTGGGGTAGATCAGGCTGGTATCTAGGTTAAAGTGGAAAGGAAAGATCTGGACCATTGGATCATTTGATCAACGACCCTTATAATTTGGGTGTTATAAGATTTTCCCGAGGAATTATGTGAATCGTTAGATCTTTGTGTTTCAACTGTGGAGATGAGATCTAGCCAGTATTAAAATTAAAGGAAAATCGATATTAAACGTAGGCCGTTGATCAAATAGATCAACAACTCGGATGTGCGCGTGTTTCTTGTATGAGTGCTTTGAGAGTGGTGACTTATGATTGACTTAAAGTGAGTGGAATGAATTGCCAAGGTGGAGTAGATGGGGTTGTATGGACTGGATCACGTCCATTTGGGTTTGGTATTTTGGGCTGGAAATAATTTAAAGAACAACCATTTTGTGTTTAATTAGGTATTTGCAACTGTAGACTTTTTTGATTTTTAACCCTTTTTAAAATTAATTTAAATAAACTTAATTATTTTCAATAAAATATATTATAATTATAATCATCAAATATACTGCTAATTACAGTAATCAATTAATTATTTATAAAAATACTTTATTTTTTAAATTATGAAACTAATTTTGAATTATTAAAATAATAAGCTAATTAACTAGAAATTAAGGAATAATTCATTAAATTAATTATAAAGCCTATATAATGTATACAAAGGTTATTTTAATAATCTTAAAACAACAAATATGATATATTTTGTAATTATAATACTAAATCATTAATTTTAACACTATTGATACAACTTTTATGAAAATAGGTATTATTGATTAGAAAATACTTTCAATACATTAATTATAAATCATTAAGTGTAAATAAATTAATTTTAAAAGGGAGGGTCAAAATTGGCCGTCAACAACTGCTCCTCTTTGATCAGCGACGACGAAAGAGTTTCCGGGCAAAGAAATCGAACCAAAGGCCAATTTTGTCCCGACCTCAAGGCATACATTGCAGAAATGGCATATAGGTTTAAGGAATATTACGAGTTGTAGAATTAGGAGTTAAGAATGATCCTGGGAGGATTTTGGAGAGTTGGGGCCGAATTCTGGCTTTGAATTGCTTACATACCTCGGGCTTAATGAGGATCAAGCCTCATGTAGTTCTGGAACGAAAACTTTGAGGAGGCGATGCTCGCAGGAATTGCCCCAGTATCGTATTATGACGATACTACGAGACGGAAGATTCGGCACTCAAGATAACTTGGATTTGCGGCCTGACTTGAAAGATGTGAAGAATTAGAGTTTTACTGATCGTTTTGAGTTTGAGCTCGGATCCTTGGCCCGCTAATGAGTTCGTTGTTCCTCATAGCGTTATAGCTTGGTTTGCTGCTTAGAAGGAGTTCCACGTTGTGGTGTTTATTCCTGCAAAAAATGAAATATACACATACCCATATATTGCAATGCCTGACTGCTGGCTAGCCGTTATTTGGGATCAAGATGATGGGATACTTGAATTTAACTCGATTGTTATTCGGGTTGTGTACCATTCTGCAGCTGTCGAAGCATTGAGTCTCCTTATGTTAGGAGTAGTTGACTTGTAATGTAGAATGCATCTCCGCTTGCTGGGAGAGGTTGCATTGAAATGTAAAGTATCTCCGCTTGATGGGAGTGATTGACTTGTAGAGTGCATCTCTGCTTGTTGGGATAGGACACACTGAAATGTAAAGTATCTTCACATGGTGGGAGTGATTGTACTAAAATGTAAAGCATCTGCGCATGATGGGAGTTTCTGACTTGAAGATAAACATAATCATGCATGTAAGTTGCATGAGCAAAACGTCAAAACATTCGAGATAATAATAATAAAAAAAAAGCATGCCCAAGAGATACTCTTGTCTGCGAGGCTAAGTTGTGGCCGTCGATTGGCAGACGTTGGGGACGAGGTTTGCAACTATCTATTCTGATCTCCAATGTGGCAGAGTGGCGGTGCGGATCGCTCCCGTTGGCGAAGAGAATAATTTGCTATATATTGGGCTTTGATTGGCGAAGCCGACACTCGATTTGTACAGGGTGCTCTGATCGATTGAGCCGGCGATTTGCTATATATAGGGCTCCAATTAGTGAAGCCAATAACTAAATTTTGTATAAGGTGTTCCAATTGACTGAGAGGCGATTTGATATATACATGGCTCCAATTGGTGAAGCCAGCAGCTCAATTTTGTATAAAGTGCTCCGATTGACTGAGCGGTGATTTGCTATATACAATATGCTTTGGTTGGCAGGCCAGTGGCTCTCTAGATACAACACGCTCCGTTCAGTTGAGCAGACAGTTTGCTATGTACAATATGCCTTATTCATGTCAGCAGCCTAGTTCTGAAATACCTGCAATGGATTCCAGAGTTAGTTTTAGTTATACAAGGAGAATTTGAATAAAGAAAGAGAGATGATAGTCATAAGACAGTGGCAGATCCGTCATTGCCCCAACATGCTTCCAGTACTTCTCTTTTTTGTACTATTGGCCCTCCATTCACCAAAAACTTCTTAGCTGGGAGGGGGGTGTTGTTTGTGATGACCGTAGTCCTGGCTTTGCCCCGATCTTGATGAGGTTATTCCATGAAGTCCGGTAGATGGAACAAATTATGATTGTTTTAAGAAAATGTTTTTTATAAATCTTTTATTTTATGGAAAATGCCGTCGTTTCGGATTATGACATGTTTCGAAAATTCATTAAACGCGAGCGTTGTTTCTTCAAGCTCTATCCCGTTGATGTCGATCTTCCACGATGCTTCTGATGACGTGGATGCTTGCCGCTGTGATCACGTCCTAATCTAAAATAATGTGTTACAAAGGTTGTTCCTAAGGTTATGACTAAACCCTTTCAGGTTGCCTATGTATTCGAAATGGAATCAGGTCTGAACGTAGTTCGTAGATAATGATAAAGGAAATATGATGAGTATGACCGAGCATGACTCAGGCAGCCTACGTATCCAAATGGAATCAGGTCAAGACTTAGTTCGATTAGAAAAGATGATTGTATTCGCTGAGGATTGCCTACGTATTCCTTCCAGAGGAAATCAAGTCGTGGCGTAGTTCCGAGTAACATACAAAATGATATTTGGATTTCCTATTACACAAGAAAGGGGATTGAGAGAAATCAAACCCTACGTGGGTTGCCTACGTATCTCTCCGTGGGAAGTCAGGTTGAGCGTAGTTCTATTACAGCCAAACCCTTACTCTACTGTCTTCAAACATAGTATCTCTTGATTGCGTCTAAGTTTATAGGCTTTGTGCTAACTCTTCCGTCTATCTCTGCCAAGATCAGATCTTCTCCCAACAACACTTGATGAACCACGTAAAGACCTTGCCAATTTGGTGCTAACTTTCCTTTGGCTTCTTCCTGGTGGGGGAGGGGGGGGGGATATTTTCTTCAAAACCATCTGCCCTGGTATAAACTGGTAAGGCTTCAACCTTTTGTTAAATGCACTGTCCATCCTATTTTGATACAGCTGGCCATGGCATAATGCATCCATTCTCTTCTCGTCAATGAGCATGAGTTGCTCATGCTTGACCTGTATCTATTCTGCATCATCTAACTTAGCCTCTTGGATGACTCCTAAAGATGGTATCTCGACCTCTGCGGGTATCACAACTTCAATGCCGTATACCAACATGTATGGCGTTGCCCCAGTGGATGTCCTCATGGTGGTTTGATATCCTAGTAAGGCGAAGGATAACTTCTAGTTCCATTTCTTATGAGTTTCTACTATCTTTCGTAGAATCCTTTTATGTTTTTGTTGGCTACTTCAACTACTCCATTATTTGCAGTTTGTAGGCTGTGGATTTGCGGTGGACGATTCTGAACATCTTGCGAATTTCCCTCATGAGATCACTGTTGAGATTAGCTGCATTGTCAGTGATGATTGACTCATGCATCCCAAATTGGCAGACGATGTTGTTACGGACAAAATATGCTACTACTTTCTTTGTGACGGTCTTGTAGGTAGATTCTTAGACCGATTTGGTGAAGTAGTCAATGGCTACCTGTCACGACCCAAACCGATGGGCTGCGACGGGCACCCGGTACCTTACTCAACCGAGTACCAACATAACGTATCTTTCGTATCATTTAGGTAAATGAACCGGAGTAAAGCATGAGGGAATAAACTTATACATATGATATAATGGCCTATAAGACCAAAACGATCACTCGTACACTGAACATAGGCCAACAAGGCCATACAATCTTTCACTTACATGACATCTGTCTACAAGTCTCTAAGAATACATAATAGAGCGCACCAACACCTTCCGCTGAGCTGATAGCCTACTTAGAGGACTCTCGACCTATCTATCAAGACCTGCGGGCATGAAACGCAGCGTCCCCAGGCAAAAGGGACGCCAGTACAAATAATGTACCGAGTATGTAAGGACTGGAAATCAGTAAATAATAGACACGAGAGAAACATGGAGTAAAAGACTCGACATGTACGTCTGCATAGCTCTGTGAATCATTTTATTTTTATAATGTCATGCATATGCATATAAATGTCATACCATGCATAGGTATATGCGTTCATAACATCATCAAGCCTATGAGGGCATCCCAACATATCATTTTGGCCACTGTGGGCAAATCATCAACGTATACCAGCTGATCAGGTGGTGGTGCGTATATAACACCGTAACTTTTTCCCATATCCCATATACATATAATATAAGCGTATATAATGCCATATAGCCATGGGTCAATGTACATGTATAAATGCATGAAATGCATATGAAATATGTTAATAATATTTCTCGAAATGTCATAAAATAAAAATGCCTTTCGGATAACTTTATCAAATACGTATTTTTCTGAGACCCATGAACATTTTTTATAGACACCCATTGTATTTCTATTAATAGAGTCATTTATGAAAGTTGCGTATTTTGCTCGTTTCATTTGTATTATTTGGATCATGCCAATAAGAAAGAAGGGATAGCCTTAACATACCTGAGTCGAGTTTCTTAATAATCCCTCTAACACATGCCAATCGCGACGAAACACGTAATAGCGAGATCGAAATAGGGACAATTCGTATGAAATGCTCGAAGCAATAACGTTGCTATTGCAAGATCATCTTTGTTGAACCCTTCATTTGGAATTCAGAAAAGAGTGTTCCATTCTTTTGTTAGGACTACACAATAAGACTATTTCTTGTTCTTGCTTCAACTTAAAAGGTTGTATACCAATAAATGCAAAGCTGGTGAGATTTTTATGGTTCATAAGATATAAAAGAAAAATTGTGGATATATGCAAGTGGCACATTTTCGCACGTCCACATTGTTTAAGCAAGACATAAAATGTAAACCACAAATAAATTAAGAAAAGAAATTTAGAAAGGGAAAATCAACGTAACTGAGGCATCCAACATATGATCTCTCTTTGTTCGCGTATATAATGCCATCTGGTCATGGGTCAATGTACATGTATAAATGCATGAAATACATAAAAAATATGTTAATAAGATTTTCTCGGAATGTCATAAAAATAATATGCCTGTCGGATAAATTTTTATCAATTACGTATTTTGCTAAGACCCATGAACAGAAGATATAATAATAATTCACCTGGGGAATTAAGAATATGGACACCTCTAATATTTCTATGAATAGAGTCATTTATGGAAGTTGTGTATTTGCTCATTTCGTTCATGCCGTATAGATCATGCCAAAAGAAAGAAGGGATAACCTTCACATACCTGAACCGATTCTCTTTAGCGAAAACACGTAACGGCGGATCAAAGTAGGGAAAATCCGTATGATATTCCTGAAAAAGATTGTACCGGGCTTTCTTTGAATTAGCATTTCACGTTAGACCTTGTAGTATTTCAGAGAATTCACGTAGGACCTTGTAACATCATTCCTTAAGAGAATTTCACGTTGGACCTTCTAATATTTCATGTTGGACACATTTATTTCTCTTCAATGATGTAGGAATATGGTTTATTTTACCAAAGATAGTGGGCCCCACTGTGATGACTAGCCACCAAACTCCCCTAACATATGCCACCTAGTCTTGTGATTTAAGACTCATCATCAAGGTCTCCTAGGGATTCCACATTTGGGGGGGGTAAACTTATCCAAAACAATTATAATTAATTAGCTAATCACCCATCAAAAATCATT
>AWOL01S0001789.1:130835-158494 GCA_000715115.1 Nicotiana otophora
GGGGGTAAACTTATCCAAAAACAATTGTAATTAATTAGCTAATCACCAACCAAAAATTATTAATTATCTAATTATTCACATAATTAAGAATTATCTCGAATTACTTAAAATACTACTCACTTTTAATACACTTTATACACCTCACTATCATGGTCATGTGGTACCTTGAATGGAATTAGTCCATACATACCGGGTATTATAGCTCGGACAGTATTTTATCCCAAATTGTCAAATTTGACGAAACTCATTTTCTTTGATTTGCTTATCCTCTCACCTTCACTAATTTACTCATCACTTGTTTGAAATAGCATAATACTTATAATCTTACAATAATCTCATTCCCGAACTTACGTCGATTAACTTACGACGAAACTTTATTGTACGAAAATACGGGATGTAACATCTCATTTCCGAGCTTCCATTAATTTATTCATGGCGCACTTTTACGTACAAAAACATGGGTTGTAACACTACCAAGATGAAATGGTGCCCATTTTGATGCGGCAGGCTCTATAGGTCCAATCACGTCCATGCCCTAAGAGGCAAACGGCCAAGGTGAACCCATCACATTCAACTCATTAGGTGGAACCCAGATTAAATCCTCGTGGATCTGGCACTGGTGACACTTCTGCACATAAGGAATACTATTGCTTTCCATGATAATCCAAAAGTATCCGGCTCTTAAGATCTTCTTGGCTAATGTGAAACCGTTCATGTGGGGTCTGCATGTTTCTACATGTATTCCTTCTAATAATCTGGTTGCTTCGGGGGCATATACACATATTAGCAGACACAAATCTGGGGTCCTCCTATAGAGGACTTCCCCATTGAGGAAAAAGTGATTTTCCAGCCTTCTGAGCGCTCGCTTTTGAGTATTAGTAACATTCTTTGGATACTCTCTTGTTTCGAGGTACCTTTTGATGTCGTGGTACGACGGTTTATCATCAAGCTCTTCGTCTACATGAAAATAGTATGCATGTTGATCTCTGATTTGTACCTTGACAGGGCCAATGTAATTCTTATCTGGATGCTGAATCAAATATGATTGTGTTGCAAGAGCGTCGGCAAACTCGTTTTGGATCCTGGGAACGTGCTTGAACTCGATCTTTGTGAACTTCTTGCATAACTCTTTTACACAATGCAGGTATGGAAATATATTGACGTTCTTGGTAGACCATTCCCCTTAAACTTGATGCATGAATAGATCATAATCCCCTATGATCAAAAGCTCTTTGATGTTTATGTCAACTGCCATCCTGATCCTGGGGATGCAAGCTTCGTACTCGGCCATATAATTGGTGCAAGGAAACCTTATCTTTGCTGATGCTGGATAGTGCTGTCCTGATTCCGAAATTAGGACTGCCCCAATTCCTACTCCTTTGAAATTTGCTGCTCCTTCAAAAAACATCCTCCATCCTGGGTATGACTCCCCAATATCTTCTCCGGAAAACAACACCTTTTCGTCGGGAAAGTACGTAGTGAGCGGATCATAATCCTTGTCCACTAGATTCTCTTCAAGGTGATCAGCTAAAGCTTGTCCTTTGATGGCCTTCTGCGTTATGTATACAATGTCAAATTCGCTGAGAAGAATCTGCCATTTGGCTAGTTTTCCTGTAGGCATCGGCTTTTGAAAGATATACTTGAACGGGTCGAGCCGGGATATTAAATGCATGGTGTATGCGGACATATAATGCCTTAATTTCTCGGAGATCCAAGTCAAAGCACAGCAAGTGCGCTCTATCAAGGTGTATTTGGCTTCACACGGTGTGAACTTCTTGCTTAAGTAGTAGATGGCCTTCTCCTTTCTTCCGGTTTCGTCGTGTTGTCCCAACACGCAACCAAATGCATTATCCAAAATTGACAGGTACAACAATAATGTCTTCCCGAGCTCGGTAGGAACCAACACTGGTGGATTTTACAAATAATCCTTAATTCTGTTGAAGGCTTTCTGATATTCTTCTATCCATTTTGTGGCGGTGTACTTCTTCAGCAGCTTGAAGATAGCTTCACAAATTACTGTAGACAAGGCTATGAAACGACTGAGGTAATTCAGTCTACCCAGGAAACTCATTACATCGTTCTTTCTCTTGGGTGGTGGAAACTCTTGAATAGCTTTGATATTTGAAGGATCTAGTTCTATCCCTTTTCTGCTTACTATGAAACCTACAATTTTCCTGCGGCGACTCCAAATGCACATTTTGCAGGATTCAACTTCAAACTATACCTCCGCAAACGATCGAAAAACTTCCTCAAGTTATCCAAATGTTATGAACTCTTTCGGGACTTGATGATGACATCATCCACATATACCTCGATCTCTTTGTGAATCATGTCATGAAAGAGGGTTGTCATGGCCTTCATGTAAGTAGCACCAGCAATTTTGAGGCCGAATGGCATGACTCTGTAGTAGTAAACTCCCCAAGGCATAGTGAATGTTGTCTTTTCTACATCTTCTTCCTACATCAGGGTCCAGTGGTACCCGGTGAAACAATCCACGAATGACTGTAGTTCATGCTTCACGCAGTTGTCGATGCAGATATGAATATTTGGTAAAGGGAAATTTTCCTTCGGGTTGGTTTTTTGAGATCTCGATAATCCATACATATCCTGATCTTCCCTTCCTTCTTGGGCACGAGACGATATTTTCCAATCATGTGGGATAATTGGTGACACTCAGTACGTTTGCCTCTATTTGCTTGGTTACTTCTTCTTTTATCCTCAAACTCAAACCTGGCTTGAATCTTCTGGGTTTTTGTTTGACTAGTGGTCTAGCAGGATCAGTAGGCAATCAATCCGAAATGATATCAGTGCTTAACCCAGGCATATCATCATATGGCCATGCAAACACATCGATGTATTGTCGGAGGAGCTTGACCAATTCCTCCTTCGTCTCTACTTCTAGATGGATGCCGATTCAGGTTTCTTTTACGCTTTCTTCGCTACCTAGGTTGACCACTTTTGTCTCTTGAAGGTTAAGTTTTTTATGTCTTTCCAGTTGTTCGATATCTTGTGGGAGAGTATCTGGAATCATGTTTCCGTCGTGTTCCACATAATATGGATCGCTTTTCTCGAGGGTTTTGTTATATGTAATAATCACGGAATGCGGGTTTTTATCGTTTTAATTACTGAAAAGAAAAACTAAGTATAAATGAAGCGATAAATAAATTTGCAATAATTTTAAGAAAGAAATTCTTTTTATTTCGTCAAAAGAGGAACGTTTGAGCATTCAAAGAGGCAAATGATAAAAAAGTACAGATACGGTTCAAGCCTCAATTGATCGTGCGTGTTTTTCAAATATTTTACAATTCCACACTACCAAGACTCTCGGCGAACCAATGACGAGTTGGCGGTCCAATTCTGCAGGTCATCTCATTGTTCGGCATTCCTAATGGTCGGTGTCTCTATATCAATTCTTTCACAGCATTCCTCGATCATAGTCACGAACAGCCTTCCCATTCACTCGACGATGTCTTCCTCTGGCGGGGAGCTCTGACCCATACCCGAAACACGCTTTGGTACAAAAGTGTTTTTCCCGAAGCTACTGGTACAAGTCTTCCCAGTCAGAGGCTGATATTCTATATAGGCTCTACCTTTCTGCCCATTCGGCACAATCAGCTCTGTTATCCCATATGATTGGGCTCCCAGCCCGGTTCCTAGTCTGTATCCGTACTTCATCATTTCCCTCATGGCCATCTTCGATCTATACGATGACTTCATTCCCAGGTCTTGCTCAGTCTCTTCTATTTTCGTGGTATGCATGATCATAACTACATGGAAAGCGACCTCGTCTAATCCTTTTATGAATGGGACTGCATGTTCCACATAAGCTGATTGGCTCCATTCGCCATGGATTACGAGCTCTTGACAACCCCATTCGAACTTCATGCATCGGTGTAGGGTAGATAAGACTGCCCCTGCCATGTATATCGAAGGTCTTCCTAGTAATAGGTTATATGAAGATGAAATATCCATCACTTGGAATAGTATGGGAAACTCAACTGGTCCAATCTGCAGAGCCAAATAAATTTCTCCAATGACATCCTTTTGCGACCCGTCCAAAGCCCTTACCCTCACATGAATTTCCTTGACTTCTCTTTGATGGATACCCAACTCTCGTAGAGTAGAGAGCGGTCAAATATTGACTCCCGATCCTTCATCAACAAGTACTCGGGATACCACCTTCTCTCCACATTTGACGGTGATGTGTAAAGCTTTGTTGTGACCCGCGCCTTCAATAGGAAGTTCATCTCTTTGGAAAGTAATCATATTTGCTTCGACCATTTTCTCAATGGTTGCTGCAATGCCTCAGTGCTGGTGTTGCTAGACAGGCTCACCCCACATAACACTTTTATCAGGGCTTCTTTATAATTGTCAGAACTCATCAGCAAGTCCATGATTGATATTTGCGCCGGATTCTTCTTCAGTTGTTCCTCCACGGAGTATTCTTTCGTTGACATCTTCTTCAAGAATTTTTCGGCCTCTGGATCTATTATATTTCTTCTCTGAATCTATTACCCTTCTATATTTCCCCAATTTATATCCTCGGGAGCGTAACACCTCCTCGACCCGGTCATACCGTGAGCTGTTGTGAAATCCGTCATCTTGGATTTTCTTTTCTGTTGATATATCCACAGGACTGTCTTGTATTCCCAATCCTCTTCATCCCTGGTAGCAGGAGTGGGCTGTTACTGATAAGTCTGAACCATTACTATAGGTTTCAACTGTACTTTGATCATCAGAGTCTTTTGAGGTGGGACCCTTGCAGCCTAGCGTTTCCTATTGTGACAGTGGTTCCTTTCAAGTCATATTCTTCATCCAGGGTTATCATATTAGCTCCTTGATTCCGATGATTTGTCAGCGGGTTACATTTCACATTAGGCAGAGCTGGGGTACACTGAATGGCTCCACTTTTGATTAATGACTCAATTTCGTTTTTCAGTTTGAAACAATCCTCAGTATCATGCCCGGTACATTTGAGTGGTACACGCACCATTTGGTTGCATCAAAGTATTTTGAGGGATGCTCAGGAACCCTTCCTTTGATCGGATGTATCAAACCTGCTCTCAATCTTTCAAACAGTTGAACTAGAGGTTTAGCAATCAGGGTATAGTTTCTGGGACCTGTCTCTTCATAATTTGGGCAAGGTAGGGGTGCATAGGTGGGTTTGGATTTGTATGGGCTCGAGGTGGGTTACATTGATGTTGAGGATTGTAATATTGTTATGTGTTGTAGACTGGAGCATAAGAAGGTGGGTGTGGGGAATGGGTGTTTGGAGAATAAAAGGTATTTCCATGATGTGGATTGGATTATTAATAGGGAACGATTGATGATATCTCTTCCTTTTTCTTCTTTCCACTACCTATTGATCCTGATTGGATTGCTTTTCTAGCTACTTGCAATGCGGCCATGGATTGTACTTTGCCGTACTTTATACCTTCTTCTAAGAAATCTCCCATTTTGACCAATTCAGGAATTTCTATCCCATCATGCACGTTATTTTCTCAAAGTAAATCCCTTCCTGAGCCCTAACGAAATACTTAATCAACTCATTATCATCAAAAGGAGGTTATGCCCAGGAAGCCTCTGATCTCCATCGACGTGCATATTGTTGGAATGATTCGAATAACCTTTTTTACAAGTTTACCAGTGCAAACCTATCAGGACTAATTTCTGTGTTGAATCGGAAGCGAATCATGAAATTTTCAACCATATCCTGCCATGCCCTCCTGTTTCGTAGAACTTGTCTAGTATACCAAGTAAGTGCTTCCCTTGTCAAGTTCCTTATGAAAGCTTTATTCTCAACTTCTCGTTTCTTCCTACTACAACTAGCTTATCACATTAGGCTCTAACGTGTGCATAGTGATCACCTGTCCCTTCAAAGTATCAAACTTTGGAGTGTTGTATCCTACCGGCATATCCACATCAAGATGGATACGTAGTTCCTCAAAGTCTAGACTTTCGCTCCCTCGAGCGACCTGAAGGTTCTTCATTTATTTTCTCAATGGTCATAATTGCTCAGACAAATTTATTCCTCCTCCTTATACCTAGCTTCCCTTTCTATTTCTGCATATTGGTCAATTTCATAAGGCATCCTGACCGTGGAAGGCGTTGTGAAGGTGGGTTCTGAAATTATATATACGGAAAGAACATATCGCTCGTGTGCAACGGTATGTGCTGCGGGTATGTGTTGGTTTTGGTTAGTGGTAAAGGTGAATCTGTCACGAGGAGGAACGTGAACTGTATTGGTAGTAACTAGCAGGTTTTGTGGCATTTGAATGTAATTTGGTACGTAAGGGGTGTGTATAGGAGGATTTGATGGGTTTGCAGGGGTTACTGGAGGTATAATCTGAGTGGTAGGGACCGAAGTCGGGGTATTGTTCGCTTGGTGAGTAGTAGAAGGAAATTGGTTGGGGATTGAATCTAGAGAAGGAAAACAGGGTGGTTGTGGGAGCGTCGTCATGGCCAGATGTGCCAATTCCCGTATGTGTTGTACTTCCTCCCTCAAATATTCCATCTTCTGGGCCATCCTGGACACATGTTTGTCATTCCTCATATTGTCCTTCTCTCCTGATCGCCTCGGGCTATCGGCTATTACCAGAGCGTGTTCGGTGGGGTTATCTGTCGCATACATCTTCTCTTTCGATCTTAGGTTTTATGGTGGTTCTGCCAGTTTTGGGTCAACACAAACCAACTTTTCTTTGGGGAATAATAATAAAGTAAGAAAATAAAAGAAAGAAAAAGAAAAAGAACAGAAGTCAGTTTCAGCATTTGCACAAGTAATAGGCACGCAGCGAAGTTAGTTCACGTATTCAAGCAAGCGCGTTTCTCCTAAAATTCGTGGGACCTCTGTTTGCCGGAGGTAGGCCTAAGTCGCTAATATTTGAAAAACAATTAGATTTGACACATTCAGATGCGAAGCTAATTTTGTTTTCATTGATAGTGCTTGGATTGTAATAAGCGGGAGCAGATGTTACATCATTGTTCCCAACATTCATAGAATTACATGGGCTAAAACAAACTTGGCCTTAAGGAAATGAGAAAGTTTGGGATAAAGACACAAAGTGGGAAAAGAGTGGAAATCAACAAACTTCTAGTAACCATCCCCGAAATCATTCCCTATCTTCTCTTCTTCTTCTGGTTCTTCCTCTGGACCTTCTTTAAATTCCTCTCCATCATCGTTGAACTCAGATTCTTCCTCCGAATCTTCCTTCTGTTCTTTCTCGGACTCAATTGGGATACACTCCACTACTCGATCATCATCCTCGATGGGTGACAACATGTGATCAATTGATCCTGGGACCACTTGGCAGTGCATGGAGGTAGTCACAAGATAGTGTGGCAAGATCTCATGATAGATTTGCAAAGTTTCCACTACGTCCTTCAGCCAGGCTATTCCTTCCCTGCTTGGTCGGGCTAGCTCGTCTTCTTCGTTGATCCAGACAAAATATTCCGGAGTGCACCACGAGTTTTGACCCATTGGCAGTGTGACCAGATCATTCCACTCTGCCTGAAGCCTAGAATCATTGGTATTAGGATCTGCCCGTTGTACTCGTCCTCATACAATGATGTCCTCGTCCAGAGAGGTACATCCTGAATAAACCCGAACTTCCTGAGAACTTTCAAGGGTAAGTATGGCTGGATGCCCTCAATTCCTATCAGCTCGATGAAATATTTTCGAGGAGTCCTTAGGATTGCTCTTCCGCCTAGCCATGACAGCTTCCAATTGACCCATTATCCACTTAAGTTGGTCAGTATCTCCCTCCACTCTTCCTGTCCGTACAGGGAGACACAATGCCCCATCCTTTCGTTATGACTTTTAATCATATTGTTGACGCCCATAAAGTAATCAATTGTGGCCTCTCGCTGAAAGAAATGCTCTGTGGCCCAGATTTGAAGCAGCATGTTACAACCCTTGAAGAAATCATATCCCCAGGAACATGTGGACAAAGCCCTGAGAATCTTTGCTAACACTCTGGGTACCAGAGTGGCTTGGAGGTTTCCTCGAAATGTTGCTAGAACCACGGGTCGCAAGTTAATATTAATCTGTCCTCTTCTTTGCGGGAAAACTAGCTGTAATGACCCAATCGGTCATTTTGTGTATTTGCATTATGTTTGGCTGTTTGAAGTCTTGAGTAGCTTCATATGATATATTATGACTTGTGTGTATCATCGGTTGCAATTTTTGGGTAATTCAGAATTACTTTGGTAGAAAGATTTTCATTTTTGAAGCCTTAAGTTGGAAGAGTTGACCAATTGTGACTTTTGTTTATTTGACCTCGGATCGGAGTTTTTATGGTTCCGTTAGGTCCATATAGAGATTTTTGACTTGGGCGTATGTCTGGATTTGTGTTTGGATATTTCTATAAGGTTTTGGCACTAATTCGCGAAAGTTGGAAATTTGAAGGTTTGGATTGCTCATAAGTTTTACCGAGAGTTGAATTTGATGATATTGGGTTTGAGTTATTGTTCTGGGAGTTGGAATATGTTCTTTATGTCATTTGGAACTTGTATGCAAAATTTGGGTTCATTTCAAATTGGTTAGGCTTGAATCAGATGCTTGGTTTGAAGATTGAAGTTTATGAACTTAAAAGATTGATCTTGATCGACGATTTGTGGTTTTGATATTGTTATGTATGATTTGAGTCCTTGAATAGGTCCGTGATATGTTTTGGAACTTGTTGGTATGTTCGGACGGGATTCCGAGGGGCTCGGGTGAGTTTCGGGATGATTTCAGACCATTATTAGGCCATTTTCAACTGCTGGTTTTTGGCTACAGGGGGCGTACATTGTGATCACGTAGAATTGGTTGTGATCGCGAAGAGTAAAATGGGAAAAATGAACCTGTGCATTGCGTTCGCGGAGGAAGCTTTGCGTTCGTAAAGAAGAAATTCTGTTGTCACTAAGCTCACTTCGGAAGCTTATATCTTGCAATCTATAAGGAGTTTGGAGATGATCCAAAAATCAAAGTTGTAGTCCTTTGTTTCTAGTTTTCATAAAGTCAAACTGTTGTTCATTTGGAGTTATATACAAAATGTTATGGCTAATAAATTACAGGCTATCTGAGAAGAGTTTGGGAAGGGTAATGGAAATTTCTTCATCGCTATCGCGAAGGGTAAAATCTGTGCTAAAATTATTTTTAATCATGATTGTGAGGTTGGTACTCAAGTAAGGAAATTTCTAGATACAAATTATATTACACTTTATGGGGATATGAAATGGGAGATTTCGCGAAGGATACAATTATTATTCGTGAAGGATGTAGTGTGCATGGAGTAGGAATTTACTCGGTTGCGTTAAGGCGAGGTTACTTCTTTGGGTGTTATTGTGCTAATGTGGAACAGGGCGTTCGGCCTGTTTGGGCGGTGCAATTGAGATTTGAGCAGAGGGATGACTCTCGATAATGTTCTAATGGATTCATGATTTATATGTGGCAATTGAGAATTTTCCGGATTTGTATATGGCTAGAATCTGAGATTTGCATTGGATGGTATCGGTACTCGCGATATTTATATAGTATTATGGATTCTATATTTTAGTATTAGAGAGATTAAGGAAACAACTTTAGATTCACTTAAGGTCTCTTTAAAATGGGTATCTCAAGTGCGGTATTTTGGGTGCTTACGAGGGAATACAATAGTTTATGGGCTTTAGGGCGATATGGTTTCATGCTAGGATCTCTTGTGGTAAGCTTTCTCTAAGGGTCGTAGTGTGTTGGCAAGGAAAAGTATTAACTTGAATCCAATTCGGAAGGAACTCAGAGAAATAGGACAGCTTAGCGGTAGATCGGATCAACATGGTAATGGGTATAATCATTTCTTTTGGTTCTTATGATGTGGTGAGTCTCTACATGTGTTTTGTGGCAATACTCTTAGGCTTGGCGACCTGCGTGGCTTGGTTGAGTTAGAGAGATTCAGTTATGATGGATTGGTTATGGGCAAATGGATTTCAAAGAGTTCTCAATGGCTTCGACCACGGTTTGAGATGGATATTTCCTACCGGCGCGAGTAGCATGTTGTGTATTGTGATTTCCTCATGGATGATATCAAGTGAAAGGTTCCTGTCTAATTGAGTATGTATTCTTTTGACTCAGAGTTGATAATGAGATTCTCGTGCTTTTCACATGATGACATGATAGATGTGGTGCATCCCGTAGGATTGAGATTTGCATGTACAAGGTGGCGGTTCAGATTTAGAGGGAAGGTCATGAATTTTGGACAGCATCGATGGCTTCAGATGATTAGATGAATGCTATTACTACTTGGTATTGCCTGAGAAGGGTACGCATTTCAGAAGGCGCACTGAGTTTTGACTTACGGATGCTTCATTGGTATTGTGGTACTCACTTGGTTGATCGACTGTTGATATTCAGATTTTTTCTATGTGGAATAGAAGAATTATAGAAGTATTCCTCGTGGGATGATCATGCATGAGTTATTTGTTAGACATTTGAGTGGTGGAATTGGGATCAACTATGGTGATTCGTGTGTTTTATGGATTTGGAGACTGAGAGTTTTGAGAAGCAGATTGTTTTGTGGTTGTGGACTATGCAAATGTGGCCAAAGTTAGCCATATGGTAGTATGTGTTATGGTTAGGTCATTGTAGACTTTGGAGGGATATTTATCCGTTTGGAGATGACCAGAGTTGATTTGGGGGCCCATTGGTAAGCCCAATGAGGATGTGTACTCTACACCGGGTCAGATTTGTTGACTCGGAACTGTAATGTTGAAAGGTGTGTTATTCGGTTAGAGTTGAGCTTGTTCGTTTTTTGATATGTTATGTGTGTTACTCTTATATGCTACAAGGTTGTGATTTGTTGGTTTTATGCACACATGATGCGGTTCTATTTGGGCCTTGTAGCGAAATTCGAGCGAGATGGTTATTGGGGTGTTGAATGGTTGATGCACCTTGGTTTTGGTCTTTCTGGGCCGTGGTATATTGTGTTATTCTCTTCTCCATGATTATGGTCATACACTTCGTGTACTTGATGTTGAATTGTGTGTGGTTGTTGATTTTGAGCATTGTGGCTTGAGGTATTTCATATGGACCAATATTTGGATGGGGTCAAGCATTACAGCTTGGTTATTTTCGGATATGATCCTTTGTGATAGATTCGTGTGTTTTGGTTCTACTATATAAGGTGGGTTCATAGCATTG
This sequence comes from Nicotiana otophora, assembly GCA_000715115.1. Classification (NCBI taxonomy): domain Eukaryota; kingdom Viridiplantae; phylum Streptophyta; class Magnoliopsida; order Solanales; family Solanaceae; genus Nicotiana; species Nicotiana otophora. The sequence goes on from AWOL01S0001789.1 coordinate 141,991, forward strand.
CATCTGTGGTGGTACTTGTTAAGCTTGCGGGATGATTCTCTCATTTGAGTCATTTTTCATGTTTGAGTACATTTGCATTGTTGCTTATTGTTGCATGGATTGCACTATTTGTGGCTTTAGATTGTATTGGTGTGGCATGTCAATAGAATGGTTGTGTTTGATGAAATGAGGTCATTGGACCTAGAATGGGTACTATCTGATTTGATTACGGTATGTATGGAAGAATAATTTTAGAAGTCAGCTTAAAATATGGCTTTGGTTCTTGTCAGACAAGAGAGAGCTCCATGACTTGTTGATTAGATGAGTGGTTATGAGTTTCTACATGTTTCTCTCACCATTGGCAGTTTACGAAGGGTTGGAACAAGGTTTTAGTTGATATGAGGTTTGTTACCGGTGTCGGCTTGTTTTTGGGAAGCTATTGTGGTCAGAAGTTACTGTTGTGGGTATGCAAGTTAGGTGGTATATCATGTGATTATATCTTGGGTTATGGTTATGACTTGATACAACTTGTTCAGACTTATACAGTGTGTAGATGCCATATTAGGGTCTTGTGAGGAATTGCTGATGTTGGAAATTGGGTTGCAGGGTATATGGGCTAAGGTTGAAGGAAAAATCTTTGGTTATGTTGAGTTGACAGTCTTATATGGATTGGGGTGATGTGGGACCACCCCTAGTATGTTCATGGCAAGGTTGCACAGTGATTTGATAGCTTAGGAACGACTCTTGGCATGTTCGAGGACGAACGTATGTTTAAGTGGGGGATATTGTAACGACCCAACCGGTCATTTTGAGCATTTGCATTCCGTTCGGCTGTTTTAAGTCTTGAATAGCTTCATATGATGTATTATGACTCGTGTGTATCGTCGGTTTCTATTTTCGGGTATTTAGAATTAGTTTGGAAGAATGATTTTCATGTTTGAAGTCTTAAGGTGGAAGAGTTGACCAAGTTTGACTTTTGTGTATTTAACCTCAGATAGGAGTTTTGATGGTTCTGTTGGGTCCGGATAGCAACTTTGGACTTGGGTGTATGCCCGAACTTGCATTTGGATGTTTATAGAAGGTTTTGGCACTAATTGGCGAAAGTTGGAAATTTGAAAGTTTGGAATGCTCATAAGTTTGACCGAGAGTTGACTTTGATGATATCGTGTTGGAATTATTGTTTCGGGAGTGGGAATAGGTTCTTTATGTCATTTGGAACTTGTATGCAAAATTTGCGTTCATTCTGGATTGGTTAGACTTGAATCGGACGCTATGAACTTAAGAGATTGAACTTGATCGATGATTCATGGTTTTGATGTTGTTATGTGTGATTTGAGGCCTCGAACAGGTCTGTGTTATGTTTTGGGACTTGTTGGTATGTTCGGACGGGGTTCTGAGGGACCCGGGTGAGTTTCGGGGTAGTTTCAGACCATCTTTAGGCCATTTTCAAGTGCTGGTTTTTATCTACAAGGATGTACATTGCGATCGCGAAAAGTAAATTGGGAAAAGTGGACCTGTGCATCGCGTTCGTGGAGGAAGCTTCCACGTTCGCGAAGAAGAAATTCTGCTGTCACCAGCGTTTTAAAAGGCGCGGGCGTACGGTGAGGTATTTAACATATGCCTCAGCGAGGCGTAAGCCCCGATGCACGGGGCGTATGCCCCATAGGTATTTAATTTTTTATATTTTATAAAATAATATAATTACAATAAATATTTATAAACATGTAAAATTACATAAAAATTAAACAAAACTATAAATATGTGAAAAATATATATATAGATGTGCTCCATCCCCACAATGAAAGTTGTAGCCCTTTGTTTCTAATTTTCAGAAAGTCAAACCGTTGGTTATTTGAAGTTATGTACAAAAGATTGTGGCAACTACATTACAGGCTGTCTGAGAAGAGTTTGGGAAGGGTAATGGAAATTTGTTCATCGCGATTGCGGGGAAGTGTCCGCGATCGTGAAGGGTAAAAGCTATGCTAAAATTATTTTAATCACGATCGCGAGATCGGTGACCGCGATGCGAATGTCTTGATCATTGTATCATATTATGAGCTATGGAGCTCGAGTTTGGGCAATTTTGGAGGCGATTTTCACCACATGGATTGAGGCAAGTGTTTTCTACTCGGTTTTGATTATATTTCATGAATCTATCTTTGATTTTGGCATTTGGATTATGAATTTATAATAGAAATTGGGAGTTTTTGTCTAAACTTTCCTAAATGATATTTTGAGGTTTGAACATCGATTCAGAGTCGGATTTGAGTGAAATTAGTATAGTTCGACTCGTAATTGAATGGGTTATCAGATGTTATAAGTTTTGTCGTGTTCCGAGGTGTGGGCTCGAGTTTGACTTTTTGGTTGACTTTGAGTAAATGTGTAAAGATTCGACCTATATCATTTGGAATTGTTTCCTTAGGCATTATTTGATGTCATTGAGTTTCTTTTGCTATTTTCAAGCCGTTTGAAGGTTGATACGAGCGGGATGGTATTTCTAGAGTGTTGTTTGGCTTGCTCGGTATTGGATTTGGCTTGTTCGAGTTAAGTAACATATCTAAACTTGAATTTGAGGGTATTTAACCCTGGGAACTATGTTTTAAGAAATGTATTAAGGTGGCGCACATGCTCGGTGACGAGCGTGTGGGCATGCACCTGGAAAATTATGATTCTAGTTGACTATTAGACTATGTCCGGACTTGTTTTGCTGTTATATCTTGTTATATACGGATATATTCTCCCTACTTGTTTGATTATATTCGGTTGAGACCTAATGAGGTATCTGTGCTGTTTTGAGTTATCTACTCTAACTATAATTATATACTCAGTCATGATTCTTCGTTTACATATCATATCTCAGTCTTTGTTCATCATTCAATTGTTACATCATATGCTATCATTGTCTGCGCTCTGTGGTACGAGATTGTGAGCCCTTGAGACTTGAGAGGTTGATGAATAAGTTGGGGCATGAGAGCCGGATTCAGAGTGATATTAATGGGATCGAGTTGCACGCCGCAGCAGGCCTTGTTAGCTATTTATGGGATCGGGTTACACGACGCAGCATACCTTATCGACTTATTTATTATTATGGCATCGGGCTTCACGCCGCAGCAAGCCATATTGGCTTTATATTAGCACTTGGGCAGGATTCGCCCCTCCGGAGTCTAACATACCAGTAGTGAGCGCAGGTACCGTATAGTGCTGCGTGATTGTGTGTGATGAGTAGGAGTTTGAGGCAAGTTGATTGAGTACTCTAAGAGTGTGAGTATCTGGGATTATCATTGTCAATCATTCATTTGACATGCATACTTGGCATGTAGGCATAGAGATTCATTTTCTTCCTCATGTTATATGGTATTGTGACATTCATGACTTGACATGCATGCATAGAGATGTACTTTACTCGTGCTTTCTAATAATGAAATATCGTATCTATTGTTGAAAAATTAGGAAAATCATAGTTTTTTGATATACTCATCTTTTGGTGATTTCGGTAAAAGATTTGGGTTTTCCCGTTATACATGAAAAGCATGCCTATTTTCCGTAACTGTGAACGAGCTGAGCATAATATGTTTGAGTTATTATTTGTACTGCTTTTATTATATTGTTACAATTTGTTCTTGGCTATTGGTGTTCGACTTTTACCTTTTCTCTGAGCTCGTCACTGCTTTCAACCTATGGTTAGGTTTGTTACTTATTGAGTACATAGGGTCGGTTGTACTCATACTACACTTCTGCACCATGCGTGCAGATCTTGGAGCTGATATTTCTGTGTATGGCAGGAGCTGGCATTAAAGATGTACCTTTGTTCCGGTTATAGCTGCCTCTTATCCTTGGTAGCTTTAGATTTGTAAATATGTTTATGTATATTTTGAAGAGATGATGTATTTATTTCATACTAGCTTTGTAAACTCTAAGTCTTAGAAGCTCATGATTTGTACAACCAATCGTTGCGATTTTTGTACTAAATTTCAGTTATTTCATCATTATTTTCTCAGTAAATCTCATTTGAATTGCATTGTTGTTAATTGGCTTACCTAACGGGTGGGGTTAGGAGCCATCATGACTATTTGGATTTTGGGTCATGACTCTAGCAATCCCAGTAGCGCCAAAGAGAAGGTTATGGGACGGAGACTCTCCCACGTTTCCTCATCACACTGAAATTCTCCCAAGTACCATTCTTAGCTTTCACGATTTCCGAACCCGTCGAACAATTAGTCCAGACTTACGCATGCATCCTTGATGTTTCTCAAACCCCGACTATATGCCAGACTCAAAGCATCAATAAACCTGTAGCCTGGCATGGTGACTGGTAGTATCGATTTTCTCCTTGTAAATGGTAGCTCCGTGAAATTGGTAACTTCTTCCAATGTTAGTACGAACTCATAATCAGCAAACTTGAACACCACCTTGGTCGGGTCCTAGAACTCTATCAGCAGGCGAGTAAGCACCTTGTCAGCTCGGATGTTTAGCAAGGCAGTCAATACTTCTAGATGTGTCCTGATTTCGTCTCCATATTTTCGGCGGATATTCTTCCACCATTGCTTTAGCTTGTGTAGTGCTCCCATCACCATATTGATCTCGGGGATGTTTTGGTTGATTTCCATTTCTGAAGTGGGTAGAGAAAAAGGGTTTGATAAGTGTTTGCTTTGGATCTTGAGTGTCTCATCATGATTGGTTCGTCTTTCCATAGAAGTTGTGTCGTTGGGTGCATGACCCGTTGATATTGGGTGGCTTTCCTAGTCGTGTGTTGATTCCAAGGTCTGACTCACCTAAGATTTATGCAGTATGATATATGTTTGCTAGAGTAGAGAGTTTTCTACTTTCTAATTGGATAGAAAACTGGGGGAAGTTATGTCAGTTGACTTGGCTAAGCCATTCTCTAAAACTAAAGAATCCTGAAAGAAGGTTTGGAGGGGTGTAAAAGACAACCCCCGCGTGCCATTGTGTGTGATAGTATATGGCCAAGAATCGATAGGAAGAAGTGTGATGAAAGTATATAAAGCGGTAACAGATAGTGATGTAGCAATAGCAGTTTAAGATAAGCAAACATGCATAATAATGAGCAAGTAAGGCAGGTAAGCATATAATTACAAATTAAACACAATTAAAGAAATGTACAAACAATCTTAAGTTATAGGTTTAGTCTAAGTCTGCTAAGGTCAGAACCTAAGTGTGAAATCCCCAGCAGAGTCGTCATTTTGTTGCACCCTATTTTGCACGAGTCAAACAAAGATTCAACTTGTGATTTCCCTGTTGATGATAAAAGAGAGTCACCACCTAATATTCAAAGGTATACTAGGGTACCTATTTAATTACTAAGGTCATTTCTTTATTAGCCTGCTAACCTGTGAGATTGTGGGTAAGGGTTCTTGTTCTTCTAAGGGGAAGGTATTAGACACCCCTTAAAATCTACCTGAGGTAGATCCATAGGACTTAGACTAGGTTTAAAGGATCAGTTGTGTATATTCTTCTTAACTAGTGTTAAGGGGTACGACTTACAATATATATCTAATTTAGAACATGATATGTACAAAGAGGATGTGTCGTTTTAGAAGGATATGAGTTTATGAAAGAGTCTTTGAAGATAATAGTTGTATATATAATTGAATGAGTTTAAAATATGTGCATGATGTTTATGTATTGTGAAACACGTGAGAGAGGGCTAAGTTATAAAACGATTTGTATTTAAAAAATATGGTTATTCATGTAATTCTAATAAAATAAGGATGTTGTAATAAAATGAGCCTAAGATGTACCTTGGCTTTCAAAATCTCAATTCTTATACTTGAGGAAATCATTAAAAATCTTTTGCTAGGCGGCAACACTTTGTTTAGAAAGACTTAATTTTCTTTTAGAAGGTCGGTTTTGGATTTCATTTCTGGTTATTGAAAAGAGAGATTGTCGTCCATTGCTAAGCTATTTTGGCTTCAAAGTCTTCATGAAATGTTAGTAAAAATACAAGATATTAACAACATATGATTAACAGATTAAAATTAATTATTATTAAGTCTAATGCTTCTTTCAATCCTATGTCATTTAGGGCTTGCCTAAGTTGCTTATGTGATCCAAAGGGTAAAGTAAAAATTTAATGAGATATGATAAGTGTAGTGTCATATACATGTAAGAAATATAAGTAACATAATATAATAAAGTAGTAAGGAGTAAGGAAGGACTCTGGTTTGGGCCTGAAAGAGGTAGGCCCAGTAAACAACAGTGGGCTTCAGACTCCCTAGTGTACACGTACAAGATTTGGGCCTGAGTTCTTTTGAGAACTCGGCAGGCCCAATGGTTGCACATGTTCAAGAAAAGAGAGAAGGTCATTAGATATAATACTCTATACATACAATTATACATGAAATATGTAGGTAAATTACTTGAACAAATTATAACAACCAATAGTAATTTGAATTACGAAGGTTATACTAATGTAAGGGTCACATATGGTGAAGTGATCCACATTGAACACCTTTCGTTGTCATAAAATACTAAACCTAAATGGAGTAATAAATGTCAATAAGTTAAGGTATAAGGGTAGAATTCCATTCATGGCTAAGGCACTCTTTGGATCCTTGACACTTCATATTTCCCAAGGGTCTCAAGGCCCAGGACAGTGCTTGTGTCAGGAGAGTAACCCAACCAAGAACTAAATTCTACTTTCAAATACCCCTAACCACTCACATTCATTCTTCCCTACAGGTTTAAGTGCTAAGGAGACACTTTCAATGTAAATACCAACATCACAGTGATACCATGCCACAGAAGTACATATACATCTCCCATGATAGTTAATGCAGAATGCTACAAGACTACAAGATATCCTATTAACTTTGTTGTAACCATATTTCAGAGCTAAGTGCATGATTCACTATGAATGACATGCTAAGTAGATTAAAAACAATCAGCTTCAAGCATATATAGAGGCAGAGACACTATCAGATTTCTGTTAAGGAACCAAGCACCTGAGATCATTTATCTTAAGGATAAAAAGTGCATATAGTTCAAGTCTGCTATAGTTTATGAATACAAATACTTCTGCTTTAACAGTCTTCAATTACATTAATCAATGATTTGTTCTAACTCAGGTCTTATCTTCTGGCACACACATAGATTAACATTTCCTGATTGAAACTCCTAAAAAATGTTAACAAAAATATGGACCAACAACTTTAATTAAACTTCTATGGGAGATTAGGAGAGGCAGGTTAACAATTATAGTTAAGACTTATCAAGAGTGTTAACAACATTACAGGTTAATCACCATAACTGGTGCTCTCTAAAGAGTGTCAATATAGATACAAGTTAACACTTCCATTAGGGATACAAATCAGTAATCTCAATTAAGAGGCGTAGATTAATGACTTCAATTAGATCCTTCAAATAGTATTAGCAAGGATTCAAACCAAAGTCATAGTTAGGAATTCTACAGATACCATCAGAGATACCAAAATACAACCAGAGTTTCCAAGAGTATCAACAGGGTCACAAATTCACAACCTAGATTAGAACTTCTAGTAGTATTAACAGGATTACAAATCAACAGACTGTAATTATGACTTCTAACGACATTAGCAAAGTCACAGGTTCATAACTTCAATTAACACTTCGAAGAGTATTAACAGAATCCTAAACTATCCATCCTGCTTACTTCAAAAGCAATGGCATGATTACTTCTTTCTAAGTATTTTAATTTCACACTAATCTCATAGAGAACAAGGCATGTTATAGTATTTAATCAGTAGCAACAAAAGATTCTCTTAGAGTTCACAAGCTAAGTCTAATCCATTTAGGAGAGCTTAGTGAGGTTTCAAATACAATGAACGTACGTATGTAGTCATGAAGGACAAGCAGAGGCATTGAAGAACAAAAAGAGTGCATGATTATAAGGACACACACAGGAAGACTTAAGAGGGATCATTATTTTCAAGATGGAAGTTTCATCATCATAGGATCAATACGGAAGTGTCACTATATGAGTTTCAGAAAGGGATAGAGGTATCATCACATTGGGAAAACATGTCTGAGTCTAGTATGGGACTTCAAATACAGTGAGAATTAGTAACAACACTTTAACTCAACAAATATGTTATCATAATTCAAATACATTTTATCCATACTTCATGGCATAAACTAAGTACAGAGCAATCTCAAAGTATACACAGAGACACAAAGATCCAACTAAAGGTCATAAGCTAATGCATCAGAACTATGGTAACAATCTGGTTTTCACACTGAATAGATTCATACTTTGTTTGAGTCTAGGTTATTAAGTGAACTACAAAATAACATTCAAGGCAAATTAGCATAACATTCATAACAGTGCTGATAGAACATTAGAGAGGTTTGAAACTAGATATTAGGAACAATAAGAAGTTCTTTAGTCGTTTCAAAGTTAACAGTAAACATGAATCATCATATGCATATCAAGATCAATACATAATTCTAATTTTAATGATTTAAAAAATTCATGATTGCAGAATCTACTTTCAGTCATTAATAAACTTATAAAATAGTAAAAATGAACACATTGTTAATAACATCATTCAGTTGTTCATGTTCAACAACTTCAACTAATAAAGAAGAACAAGGTCAAAGTTTTATTGATCTCTTTTGGGGAAGCAAACCAAACGAGTGTTCAAATTAGCCTCTAGGAAGCCAAGAGCTCAAGCTACCAATCAGTAACAAACTCAGAACCAGAAAAAAAGGAAAAGTTGATCAAGAACTTAGAGTATTATCAAAAGTTCCTAAACAACAATATTTTGTATTAAATTCTCAGATGCTACATGTAGTTGGTAGGTATATCTTGATGTTTGTGTTAGGTGAAAATATCAAACGCCCTAATTTATAGTGGATGTTGAAGCCCTAGGGTTCATAGATTCAAATCGATAGTGAAAGATGATGAAAGATGTATGATAATAGCAAAGAGGGTGAAATCAGAGAAAGATAGAGGGAAAATGATGAATAAGTTTACCTGAGAGGAGGAATCGACTGTTGAAGGCAAGGAACCATCGGAAAAAACCTAAAACTCAGAGGTCACTATGTTTGACCTCCTGGTATAGAATCCTCATAATGAATCTATGAAGGAACTCCATGCATGCTCTGATTTGACGGATCATAAAAGGGTTTGAACGATTTGAAGTTGTATCCTTAAGCTAGGGTTTTAAATTTTAGACATTTTGAAATTAAGTGATGAAATAGGGAAGTAATCGGCAAGATTCGCATCTAGGGAGGACAAAAGGGACAATTTGGTTGTTGATATTATTTACCTTGCACGAATTTGTTCAAGGTCTTGTGACTAATGGGGCAAGAGCAGGCTAGGGAGTAGATAGCAAAAGGGGATAGAGGGCGGCTAGTCAAGGGAAAAATGAATTAGGGTTTTTGGGATAAACTAGGCTGGTCTCTAGGTTAAAGTGAAATTAAAGTGGATCCTTCCTTTCCACTTTAACCTAGAGAACAACCTGGTCTTTAGGTGATAATTCGGGTGTTATAAGAATTTCCTGAGGAATTATGTGAGTCGTTAGATCTTTGTGTTTCAATGGAGGGGATGGGATCTAGCCAGTATTAAATTAAAGGGAAATCGATATTAAACGCACGCCGTTGAACAAATGGATCAACGGCTCGGATGTGCGTGTGTTTCTTGTGTGAATGCTTTGACAGTGGTGATGTGGCGACTTTTGATTGGCTTAAAGTGAGTGGCATGGATTGCCAAGGTGGAGTAGATGGGGTTCTTTGGACTAGATCAGGTCCGTTTTGGCATGGTATTTTGGGCTGGAAATCATTTAATGAACAACCATTTTGTGTTGAATTATGTATTTACAACTCTAGCCTTTTTTGGTTTTTAACCCTTTTTAAAATTAATTTAAATAGACTTAATTATATTCAATAAAATATAATAAAATTATAATTATCAAATACACTGCTAATTACTGTAATCAATTAATTATTTATAAAAATACTTTGTTTTTTGAATTATGACACTAATTCTGAATTATTAAAATAATATGCTAATTAACAAAAAATTAAGGAATAATTCATTAAATTAATTATAAAGCCTATGTAATATATATAAAGGCTATTTTAGTAATCTTAAAATAGTAAATATTATATATTTTATAATTATAATAATAAATAATTAATTTCAAAAGTATTGATACAACTTTTATGAAAAATAGGAACTATTGAGTAGAAAATACTTTCAATACATTAATTGTAAATCATTATGTGTAAATAAATTAATTCTCAGAGGGAGGGTCAAATTTGTCGTCAACAGTGATATTTTCTTGTCTTTTTCTTTTTCGATGAGTTATCGTTATCGCCTTGTTATTCTCGAGTCCCGCTCGGAGGGACAATCGGAGGGTCATACCTCAGTAATTTCTATTATTGTTCATCATCCATCCTTTAGTAATGTAGTATTTGTTCAAATCAACCAAGTCAGAAAATGTGATAAACCAGCTAAAATAATGGTAGAAGTGAGGCATAACAGTGAAACAAAGGTAAGAAAAATATCACAACAGCCATGCCGGCAAATCAGTGGCAAAACCATACTAGAATAAGATTCAAAGGTACGAACAACATAGGAACAAAGCCATAGCACAGAAGCAGAGAAGTCTGCTCGAGTTTCAAAATTTTTAGCGAGCTTTACAGCCACACCGAAAGCACAATCAATCGCATGCTCCTGAGCAAAGCATCGATGAATTGTTAGTCAAAGAAATAAAATTCAAAGCAGCAGTAGATAAATGAAGAGAAATGGCGAGTCTTTATGGGTCGCCACATTTTGTTTTCCAACCAGTATCGGGTCAAAGATCTTCAAACTGGCCATGCCTTTACGATGACAAAAAATATGAGAAGAGAACCATAAAAATTGTAATCGCGGGAGAACAAAAGCTCTAGCCATATCCATAATATTTTCGGCCAGCTTTGACCATCTCCGGTAGTCGAGATCGTGGTGGTGTTTGAGTGACAAGATAAGAGTAAAGGAGAAGAAGAAAAGGGGTAAGAGAAGAGAGAAGTAGGGGTCGCCGTAGATTGCCAGCTAGCCGACGATCAAGTCCTGCGGTGGCATTGGCGAAGTTGGGGGGGAAGAGGATGAGAGAGATGGTGAGGAATAAAAGGGGATAGTGGTGGTCGTGGCTGGTCGGTGAGTCTCACCGGTGGCGTGATAACTATGAGGGAAGTGAAAGAAAGGTGAGGTGAAGAGTGAAAATCAGGGAGGGAGGTAGGCGGCTGTTATGTGAAAAACAGAGAGATGAGAGTTAAAATTAGAATTTTGACCCTTTTTTAAAATCAAAACATACGTGTAGTGCAAGTATTTTATATAGTGAGTATGTAGAAAAGAATGTGTAGTGCTCCTTTTAAGTGGAAAAAAAATATAATAAACAAATATGTGGTCAAAATACAGAACTCCACCATCTTAGAAACCATGGGCAAAAACCATGTACTCAATACTATGGACACAAAACTGTGTGCCGAATACATTGTGCTTTTTTATTTGTGTATGTAACGACCTGACCGGTCATTTTGAGCATCTCCACTTCGTTCGGTAGTTTAAGGTCTCGGAATGGGGTTCCGTCAGTTCCGTTAGCTTCGTTGGGTGATTTTGGACTTAGAAGCGCGTCCAGATTGTAATTTGGATGTCCGCAGTCGAATTAGTCTTGAAATGGCGAAAGCTAAATTTTTGAAAAGTTTGACCGGGAGTGGATTTTTTGATATCGGGGTCGGATTTCGATTCCGGAAGTTTGAGTAGGTCCGTAATGCCAAGTGTGACTTGTGTGCAAAATGCAAGATCTATTGGACGTGATTTGATAGGTTTCGGCATCGGTTGTAAAAGTTGAAGTTTCAAAGTTTATTTATTTGACTTGAGGTGCGATTCATCGTTTCGAGGTTTCTATGCATGATTTGAAGCTTCAAGTAGGTTTGTTTCGTCATATGGAACTTGTATGCACAATTTGGCGCCATTTGGAGTTGATTTGATATGGTTCGGACGCTTGGTTGCGATTCTAGAAGTTTTTGAAGTTTCCTTTGATCTTCATGCGTTTTGGCGTCCAATTTGTGATTCTAGAGGTTATTTGATGTTTTGATCGCTCGAGCGAGTTCATGTTATGTTTATAGACTTGTGTGGGTGTTTGGTTTGGAGCCTCATGGGCTCGGGTGAGTTTTGGCTTGGTTTCGGAATGATTTTCCATAATATTTGAGTGCTGGTACTGGTGTCATCGCATTTGCGATATTTTTGTCGCAAGTGCGACAGTCGCAATTGGAAAGCAGCCATCGCATTTGCGAAAATTGGGCTGCTGGGGAAGATTCGCATTTGCAAAGAAACCCTCCGCATTTGCGATGTAGGTTATTCGCTTTTGCGATGGACCCTGCCGCTTTTGCGAAATGTTAGTCTTCGCATTTGCGAAGTATATGGTCGCAAATGCGACCTTGACAGGAAACCTTCTGGTTCACATTTGTGAACCCCCTGTCGCAAATGCGACATCTACAGCCTGCTAAATGCTGAGAATTGCGAGTCTTAGCTTCACTTTTATTATATTTTGAATTCTAGCTTCGATGGGAGGCGATTGTGTGAAGGAATTTTCATACCCTATCATTGGGTAAGTACCTCTAATCAATTCTCAACTACATTTCATGATTTTACATAAGATTTAACATCAAATTCATGAGAATCTAGGGGAAAATTTGGGAATATTTTTAAAACGTTGAAAAAAGAAAATTTAGGATTTGAGAGTCGAATGGGACTCGGAGTTGAAAACAAAATACGTATTTGACTTTTGACCGGGCGGGCCCAGGGGTTTGAATTTTGTTGACCTATCCTTGAACCCGGGGTTTTGACCGGGCGGGCTATGGGTTTAACTTTTGTTGATTTTTTAGAAATTGAATAAAAATCACAACTTTATTAATTGAAATTGTTTTCCCTTGCATTGGGTGATGTATTTAAATCGTCTTTGGCTAGATTGAGCCGAGTGGAGGTGAATTTGTAAAGGAAAAAGCTAAATCGAGTATTGAGTTAGCTGAATTGAGGTAAATGTCTTGCCTAACTTTGTTGAGGGAAATGTTCCTACTATTTGACATTGTTTGTTACATGCGGGGGTGATACATATATGAGGTGACGAGCATATATGCATGTGCCAGGGTTAACCATGCTCGGGGGTAAATTATGTTATAAATTGTGTCTTGTAGGATCACGTGACCTTCTTGTTTCATGCGTTACTTCACTCCTAGATATTAAGATTATAGTATTAAATGTTAGGAACTAAGACTTAGCTTGTTATAACTTGATCAAATTTGATGGAATTCTGAGAACACATTGATGTGTCTAATTCGGTCATCACTATACATAATCATTAATACATTGCTACGTCCGATATTCTTGAGATACTAGATTCTATAATTGTGTAGTGGATCATTTGTGTGATTTGTTGGAATACTTGAATAATAAGGTTCTTGCGGTTTTATTAAACTATTGTTAGCTTGGAAAGTTGTGATTGGGATTCATTTGGAATATTCGTTTAAACACTCTCCTTGACATTATTTATGATTCCCGCCTTGTTTGTCATTGATATATATATATATATATATATATATATATGCCTGGTAAGGAAGAGTGTAAAGTACGAAGGGTGATGCCGCGCCATTATTTATACATTATCATGTGAGGGGGAGTGTAAAGCACGGAGGGTGATGCCGTACTATTTTATCTGAGAGTAAAAGTGATCACGCCCAACTATGCCTTATAAAAAGGACTAAGCGATCGTTGCAAATATAATCCAGTTTACAAGTCCGGAGTCGAAACCCACAGGGAATTAACGTACTAACCACAACTTTTAGTTCAGCAAGAATCCAAATAATCAACTTCCAATAAGATAGAATAATGACTAGAGTGTTTATTAACTAATAACAAGGTAATAAAAACTATAATTTTATTACTAACAAAGCAACTATTGTAGACAAGATTAGGAAGATCTAGAGTTATGATTTTCCCTCTTATCAGAATCCTCTCTGCTACATCTGCTACAAATCCGCCTAGATATTCTCTACCGATTGTGAGCAATTTAGGTGTCGCAATTCCCTTCCGAGTAACTACAACAATTTACTAAACGTATTCTTCCGAATTACGCTAGCTAGCACTATTTGACCGCTCACTACAGTCGCATCAAGGTTACGTTATTCCTAAACCTACCTTTTAACCCTCCGTATTGATCCCTCGTATACGTTAGGAGTGATGTTGTTCAACAACTACCTAAACATATACCCTTTTCCAAGTAATATACAATAAATAGGCATAGCCGATTGAGGGTCCTTCAATCAACCATAATATTCACGTAGTTGAACCAGTAGAGAAAATTCAACGGCGAATTTATATTAAACACAATAAAGATTCATCCTCCAAGAGGTTCCATCAAACCCCAGAACAAAGAGTTTAGCTACTCATAATTTTTTTCACAATCACAACATAAGAATTCATCATCAATGATAACAAAAAAGAGAAAGAAAGATAAAAACTCGTTTCCGAATCTTTCGTCTCGCTCCTTGCCTGTTCTTGCCTTCACAATTCTTCTAAAAACCTAGATACCATCTTTTTGGGCGAGTTAGGCTTCATATAGGTCAAGGATGGTCACCTCTGGAATTACAATTTTAGCCTTGGACTATTTTTTCTCGTAGGGACGTGCGCGGCCGCGCACCTGGGTAGGTGACCGCGCATCTGGCTGCGCACTTTGGCCAGTTTCTGCCTGACTTGCGCGGCCCAGTGCGGGGCCGCGCACCTGGGCAATTTCATGCACTCTTCTTCGTTCTTCGTTTTAAGCGCGCTAACCTCCTTCAGTCCTCAAATGAAATCCCAATTTATTCCATAAGCTTTTACTTGGCCTTCAATGCTCCATATTAGCTCCAAAACGCTCCTTAATTTCATCATAACCCGGAATTGCTCCTGCAAAGCATAAAGTTCTCAATCAGAGCAATTTATTATCATTTAACGCTCAAACATCAATAAAGTGCAGCCAATTTGTAGTGCAAATAGTGGCCAAACTACATAATTATAGCCTACTATCAATACCCCACACTTAAACCATTGCTCGTCCCCGAGCAATCAAACCACAATCTACATAAACACAACTTCACTAAGCGACTTTCCTAACTCATCACACCAAGAATATTTCACATAGATTAAGCACAGTAGTGTAACATCTTCACCTCAATAGTTGACTCACAAGCACCACGCATTATTCCCTACTTACTCACTTACTCTAACACAGAGGTCAAGAATTACCTTCCTTCATGAATCAAGTGCCTGCTCACAACAAAAGAGACTCGTTCCACAATTAATAAAATTCACGAACAATGAGGAACTTCAAAATAGACAGGAAACGATATTCATGTGCCACAAAAGATGCTCCATAGGCTTACCCATAGTGTACTACTCTACTAATCGAGTTCATTCAGTCAAGGATCAAGTAGGATATTTTAACTAGTTGTAATGTAGGCTGCGGGGCGGGTAGGATACATTTGTATAAAAGAGTGACTCAACCTCCCTAAGCAATTTACTACATACACTTTAGCAGTCAGAACCCCACACTTATGTTAAACCATACTCCACCTTCAAATCAATATACATTAACTCTCAATTATTAAGCACACTCACATCAAGAGTCACCACTTATCAAGGAATATATATATATATATATATATTTGTATTTTTTTAATTTCACTTCAAGTGACTCTTACTTTTTCAAAACGGTGCACCTTTCTCCTTATTTCATTAGTTCCACTCAAAAGTCAAACCAACCCACCCACACATTAACTTTTACCAAGTTCATAACTATTCAAGTGCTCATGCGAGGTTAAAGCGTTCAAATAGATGGCTAATTCAAACAAAAGGGTAAGGCTTGTAATGTGGTTGCCAAAGAAAACATATTGTGGCTCAAAGGGGTTAACTACGATATGTAACAATTAGGTGGGCAAAATATACATATCTGGCTTAACAAAGAAACACCTTTATCACTTCCAAGACTGAACAAAACTACTATTTCGCTTTCCAAACACACAGGGCAAGTTCTAGGCATCACCTGTAATGCACAGAATATAACAAGCCTCACACACACATGACACATGACTCACTCAAGATTGGATCATCAGAACACTCTAGTCAAAGTACTTAAGCCAAGTTAAGAACATACAATTTAAGGCACTTCTACAAGAGTCAACAACTGAGCCTAAGCGTCACACTACAACACCCGCTATCTTCAAGGCATAACGAAGTTAAGAGACCCTGTTTCCATTTCAGCCCATAGCCCACGAGTTCCTACTTATAAAAAAAATAAAAACTAACTACACCTGGTTCAAACATAACCCTTGGAAAAGAACCGTGGCCCAAAGAAAAACCAAGGGGGGAGGGGGAATTGATACACTCCTAACAAAAGAAAATGTTTATTTATTTTTTGTTTCTTCGACTTTGATCCCTCAAGAAACCCGTCGAATGATATCTATCGTCGGGACAAATCAAAACTTTTGATTTTTTATATATATATATATA
>AWOL01S0001789.1:164847-228952 GCA_000715115.1 Nicotiana otophora
CGGGTATTAATAAAAGAAAAACAAATAAAGAAGAAAGAAAAAAAATAAAATAAAATAAAACTAATTAAATACCCTACAAAACGACGCCCAGTGCGCGGTCAGTGCGCGGTCGGTGCGCGGTTGGTGCTCGGCCGCGCACGTGTGGCAGTGGGAGTCCAAATATGCGCGGTCACATGCGCGGCCGTGCACGTTTGTCTTTCCAACTTTTCCACTTGAGCCACTTTTGGCCCCTCTTCGGATTGATTTCTTCACCCCGAGTCATTCCAGCGTGCACAAATTCATCCATGCATATTGATAAACCTGTCAATACTTCCATAGTTCAAAATCAAACACAAAAAATAATGAAAACACACAAAAAAGGTATTGGGTTGCCTCCCAAGAAGCGCCTGATTTAACGTCGCGGCACAACGAATTACAACAAACCCATGGGTTGCCTCCCAAGAAGCACTTGATTTAACGTCGCGGCACGACTCGAGTTATCCCTTATCAGGGATCTTTCAAGTACACGGTCGAGATCATTTTTTCTTCCTCAGCCATGCCCTAGTAATGTTTTAGTCTTTGTCCATTAACTTTGAACTTGCAGGAGCCATCTTCTAAAGTAATCTCGACGGCTCCAGTTGGATGCGTCTCTACCACACGAAATGGTCCCGACCATCTTGACTTCAACTTGCCTGGAAA
This sequence comes from Nicotiana otophora, assembly GCA_000715115.1. Taxonomy (NCBI): domain Eukaryota; kingdom Viridiplantae; phylum Streptophyta; class Magnoliopsida; order Solanales; family Solanaceae; genus Nicotiana; species Nicotiana otophora. Next base: position 165,526 of record AWOL01S0001789.1, read on the forward strand.
CAACCTCAATCTTGAGTTGTACTGCAATACCATATCTCCAAGTTTAAAGTTCCGCTCAATAATATTCTTGTTGTACATCATCTTCATTCTCTCCTTATATAGTCTTGCACTCTCAAAAGCCTGGTAGAGAAACTCATCAAGCTGGTGCAACTCAGTGACTCTACTTGTACCCGCCTCTTCTATGTCGAGATTCAACTGCCTCAATGCCCACAAGACTCTATGCTCCAACTCCATTGGCAAGTGACACGCCTTCCCAAACACCATTTTTTACGGTGACATGCCAATCGGAGTTTTAAAAGCGGTACGATAAGCCCAGAGTGCATCATCTAACTTTCTCGCACAATCTGTTCTTGTGTCATTCACAGTCTTTGTCAACACGTTCTTTATTTCTCTGTTCGAAACTTCAACTTGACCACTCGTTTGGGGATGATATGGGGTGTCAACCTTATGGCGTACATCATACATTTCTAACAACTTGGAGAAGGCGCAATTACAGAAGTGAGTGCCTCCGTCACTGATTATTGCCCTTGGGGTGCCGAATCGGGTGAATATATTCTTTCTCAAAAATATAATTACCCCCTTTGCATTATTTGTAGGGAGCGCTGCAGCCTCCACCCATTTTGACACGTAGTCCACCGCTATGAGTCTGTACTTGTTGGCATATGAGCTGACGAAAGGCCCCATGAAATCGATTCCCCATACGTCAAACACTTCTACCTCCTGAATTGGGTTCATAGGCATCTCATGTCGGCGGGAAATATTCCCGGTTCGTTGGCATTCATCACACCCCTTCACCCATAAGCGTGCATCTTTGAAAAATGTTGGCCAGTAGAAACTCGACTCCAGCACTTTCACAGCTGTCTTTACTCCCCCGAAATGGCCACCATATGGTGACGCATGGCAAGCCTGCAAAATAAATGATTGGTCTATCTCGGGGATACATCTCCGGATCATGTTATCAATACAAATCCTGAACAGATAAGGCCCATCCTAATAATACGTGCGACCGTCACAAAAGAACTTTCTTTTGGACAGAGGAGAGGTCATAGGGGACAAGACCGCTCGCCAGGTAGTTTGCAATGTTTGCATACCATGGCGCCTCCTCCATTGCCACTGCTAGCAATTGTTCATCCGTGAATGTCTCAGTTATATCTTCTATCTCTACTTTCTTTTCAGCTCCCTCCAACCTTGAAAGGTGGTCTGCCACTTGGTTCTCTGCCCCTTTCCTATTGCGGGTCTCCAAATAAAATTCTTGTAGCAAAAGAACCCAACGGATCAAGCGTGGCTTTGACTCCTTCTTTGCTATCAGGTACCTAAGTGCTGCATGGTTAGTATAAACAATCACTTTTGAACCAATCAAATAAGAGTTACATTTGTCGAATGCAAACACCACAACCAGCATCTCTTTCTCAGCCACGGTATAATTGAGTTGTGCACCACTTAGCGTTCTACTTGCATAGTAAATTGGGTGCACCAGTTTGTCCTTTCGTTGCCCCAGAACTGCTCCTATAACATAGTCACTCGCATCATATATGATGATTGGTGCAGTCACCATTCGCTTCTTCAACTACTCAAATGCTAACCTGTAGTCATCAGAAAACACAAAGGAATGATCCTTTTCAAGGAGTTTACATAAGGGGTTAGCAATTTTAGAGAAATCCTTTATAAATCGCCTGTAGAAACCGGCTTGCCCAAGGAAACTTCTCAATCACGTCAACCTTAGCATGGTTGACCTCAATACCCTTACTGGACACTTGATTCCCCAACACTATACCTTCTTGTACAATAAAATGGCACTTTTCCTAGTTCAGCACTAAATTTGTTTCCACACACCTTTTCAACACTCTTCTTAAATTGTGAAAACAGACTTCGAATGAATCCCCCACCATTGAGAAATCATCCATAAAGACTTCCATAATATCTTCAACCATATCAGTGAAAATGGCTAACATATATCTCTGAAAGGTGGCCAGTGCATTGCATAGGCCAAACGGCATTCTCTGAAAGGCAAAGATGCCATAAAGACAAGTAAATGACATTTTATCTCTATCCTCAGGGGCTATTGAAATCTGATTGTACCCCGAATATCCATCCAAAAAGCAAAAGTGAAACCTCCCTGCCAATCTATCCAACATTTGGTCAATGAATGGCAAGGGAAAATGGTCTTTCCGGGTGGCCGTGTTTAGTTTTCTATAATCCATGCATGTTTGCCAACCCGTGCCTGTACGAGTTGAGATCAAATCATTATTATCATTTTGCACTACAGTCATTCCACCCTTCTTTGGCACACACTGAACTGGGCTGACCCAGTTACTGTCAGAGATGGGGAAGATGATTCCTGCATCTAACCACTTGATTACTTCTTTCTTCACCACTTCTTTCATGTTAGGGTTCATCCTTCTTTGATGTTCTCTGGAAGGTTTGTGCCCATCTTCCAGTAGAATCTTATGCACACAAAATGCCGGGCTGATCCCCTTAATATCTGCAATGGTCCAGCCAATTGCAATCTTGCATTCCATTAACACTTGGAAAAGCTGTTATGCCTGCACATCTAACAAACTGGATGAGATAATAATAGGTAAAGAGGCTTTAGGTCCAAAGAAGGCATACCTGAGGTGAGACGTTAATGATTTTATCGTTAACTGTGGTGGCTCTTCAATTGATGGCTTAGCTGGAGGTGTATTTCTTTCTTTTAAGTGTAAGGGCTCGAATTTGAGCTCTCTTTTCCAGTACCCCCGCCCTTCAAGGGCCAAAACCCACTCTGCCAAGTCCTCACCATCCATTTCTTCTAAGTTCATGAGGCATGCTGCTATAGGGTCTTTTGCGTTCAGAGTCTCATATTCCTCCTCAAAAATCACATCCACAGCCTCTATCAGAGAGCAATTAGCAAACTCACTGGGTTGCCGCATAGATTTCTTCACATTGAACGTTATCTCTTCATCGTTCAATCTCATCTTTAGCTCCCCAGTTTCACAATCAATTAGAGCTCTCCCAGTGGACAAGAATTTCCTCCCTAAAATTATGGGAATCTCCTCGTCAACCTCGCAGTCCAGAATGACAAAATCTGCCGGAAACACGAACTTTCCAACCTGCACCAACACATCATCAAGTATACCTGAGTGCCTCTTCACCGTTCGGTCGGCTAGCTGTAGTAACATGGATGTGGGTCTTGTTCTTCCAATGCCTAACCTTTTATAAATAGCCAAGGGCATCGGGTTTATGCTCACCCCCAAATCACAAAGTGCCTTAGCAAAAGCATAGTTGCCTATTGTGCATGGAATTGTGAAACTCCCAGGGTCATACAGCTTCTCAGCTACGGGTCTCGTCACAACAACACTACATGTATGAGTCAGTGTAACCGTGGCCAAGTCTTGAAAGTCAAACTTACGAGAAATCAAGTCCTTCATCATTTTAGCATAACCAGGCATTTCCGTCAAGACTTCAATCAAAGGGATGTTCAACTGGATTTGCTTCAACATCTCCATGAATTTCTTATACTGCTCATCTTTCTGATATTTGGCCAATCTCTGAGGGAAGGGTGCTGGAGGCCGCTTCTTTCCTGTGGTTTGAGGTTGAACCTGCCCGGGCTCTGTTTCGACTGCCTTCTCTTTCACTAACTCAGTTTCCTTCGCAGTCTCATTTTCTTTGCTAGATTCAGGTGCATGTTGTACTGTCACCTCTGTTAACCCTGTCGAATCATCTATATCGATTGGTAATGGCACAAGTGTTTCAGTTGGTCGGTTTCGTGAGCAATTTCTTGCTCTAGATCAAGATCTCTACTATTTCTGAAACTCACCGCCATAAGCTACTTCGGGCCCTGTTCTTTTGGATTGACTTGTGTGTCTGCAGGTAGCGTCCCTTGGGGATGATTGTTTAGAGCCATAGAGATCTGCCCTAACTGAATCTCAATACCCTTTATCGTTGATTCATGTGAGTCCACTCTTTCATGCATTTTTCCGTGGACCCAATCAGTTGTTGCAACATTCTATTGTTGCTGTCCAGCATTCCCTTAAGTTCAGCAAACCCATCATCTTGTCTCACAATCTGTTGTTGTTGAGGCTGTTGATAAGCTAGCTGATGATTTTGATGATTGTAGCCATGTTGTCTTTGGTACGGCACAACTTGTCCTTGTGGTCTCATGGCTCCAGGATTGTTACCATTATTGTACTGCTGTTGTGCTGGTCTATACTGCTGCCCCCAATTCTGACCACCTTGCCGCTGTCCTCCATAGTTGGCCACATAGTTGATATTCTCCTGATGGTTCTGGTTGTCACTTTTCGCACTCTACGAGCATACATAAGGTTGGTTGATGCATGGTGTACCTGCTGTTTCTGGCATGATCCATCAATTTGTTTGGTGAGGATACTCATTTGCGTCATCAGAGTGGCCATATTTTCTGCTATGGAGTTGTTTGGCTCCAAAGCTACTAAGTGAATAGCAGGAGTGAAATTAGAGTCTCTTGTCATCCATCCTGAGTTTTAAGCCATTCTATCGAGTAAAATCTTGCGTTCTCTGAATGATTTGCTAAACAACGCTCCTCCTGCTGAAGCATCAACATTGGCCTTCAAGCTGTCTGCCAATCCCATGTAGAACCTTTGCCCTAACATCTGATCTGGAATGCCATGATGAGGACACTTAGGTAGCATACCTTTGAACCTCTCCCACATTTCTTGTAGTGTCTCTGTTGGTCTCTACCTGAAGCTCAATATCTCGTCAACTTGTTTGGCAGTCTTATTAGGTGGGTAGAACTTGTTCAAAAATTGCTTGACTAATTCCTCCCAAGTAGTGATGGAATTTATGGGGATTGAATTGAGGCAAGTCTGAGCCTCTCCTGTCACTGAGAATGGAAACAATAACAGCCTTATTACTTCCGGTGTCACATTTGGTTTCCTTTACAGGACGCATATCAATAGGAAATGTTTCATATGCTGCTGAGGATCTTCAATGTATGACCCTAAGAACAGTCCCTTGTAATGCAACAAATGTATCATGTTGTTCGTGATTTGGAAAGATTTCGCTTGTATATGAGGGACTGCAGTTGCTGTTGCCAGATTTTCGGTGGTGGGTTGTGCCAAATCATACAAGGCTACTTCTGGTATAAGAGGCACCACACCCTGATTGTTTGGTTCATTCGCATTGTTTCTATTGTTGCTTGGATTTTATGTTCTGTCATCTATTTCTGGTTCGATTTTTTTTTGTTTGATGTTTGTCTTTCTTGTTCACACGATTCAATGCCTTGAAAACTTTCTCAGGATCTGATAATGCGTCGAGCAATTCACCAGTTCTTGAGGAGTTTCTAGGCATGCACCTGTAACACCCAAGACTAAAAACGTTTGAAATTCAATGTATTTAGTTTAAGATGAAGAACATTGACTACACTAAGAATTCTAGCTCTTCTTTTGCTGCAATTAATAACACCGTTAAGTTCCCCGGCAACGACGCCAAAATTTGATCACGCCCAACTATGCCTTATAAAAAGGACTAAGCGGTCGTTGCAAATATAATCCAGTTTACAAGTCCGGAGTCGAATCCCACAGGGAATTAACGTACTAATCACAACTTTTAGTTTAGCAAGAATCCAAATACTCAACTTCCAACAAGATAGAATAATGACTTGAGTGTTTATTAACTAATAACAAGGTAATAAAAAGCTATAATTTTATTACTAACAAAGCAACTGTTGTAGACAAGATTAGGAAGATCTAGAGTTACGATTTCCCCTCTTATCGGAATCCTCCCTACTACATCTGCTACAAATCCGCCTAGATATTCTCTACTGATTGCGAGCACTTTAGGTGTCGCAATTCCCTTATGAGTAACTACAACAATTTACTAAATGTATTCTTCTGAATTATGCTAGCTTGCACTATTTGACCGCTCACTACAGTCGCATCAAGGTTTCGTTATTCCTAAACCTACCTTTAAACCCTCCGTATTGATCCCTCTTATACGTTAGAAGTGATGTTGTTCAACAACTACCTAAACATATACCTTTTTCCAATTAATATACACTACATATTCATAGCCGATTGAGGGCCCTTCAATTAACCACAATAATCACGTAGTTGAACAAGTAGAGAAAATTTAATGGCGAATTTATATTAAACACAACAAAGGTTCATCCTCCAAGAGGTTCCATCAAACCCTAGAACAAAGAGTTTATCTACTCAAAATTGTTTTCACAATCACAACATAAGAATTCATCATCAATGATTAAACAAAAGAGAGAAAGAAAGACAAAAACTCATTTCTGAATCTTCCGTCTCGCTCCTTGCATGTTCTTGCCTTCAAAGTTCTTCTAAAAACCTAGATACCATCTTTTTGGGCATGCTGGGCTTCATATCGGTCAAGGATGGTCGCCTCTGGAATTACAATTTTAGCCTTGGACTATTTTTTCTCGGAGGGACGTGCGCGGACACGCACCTGGGCAGGTGACCGCGCATCTGGTCGCGCACTTTGGCCAGTTTCTGCCTGACTTGCACGGCCCAGTGTGCGGCCGCGCACCTCGGCAATTTCTTGCACTCTTCTTCATTCTTCTTTTTAAGCGCGTTAACCTCCTTCGATCTTCAAATGGGATCCCAATTTATTCCATAAGCTTTTACTTGGCCTTCAATGCTCCATATTAGCTCCAGAACGCTCCTTAACTTCATCATAGCCCGGAATTGCTCCTGCAAAGCATAAAGTTCTCAATCAGAGCAATTTATTATCATTTAACGCTCAAACATCAATAGAGTGCAGCCAATTTATAGTGCAACTAGTGGCCAAACTACATAATTATAGCCTACTATCAAAAAGTACGAAGGGTGATGCCATGCCATATTATTGAGAGTAAAAGCACGAAGGGTGATGTCGTGCCATATCATTTGTGAGTAAAAGCACGAAGGGTGATGTCGTGCCATATCATTTGTGAGTAAAAGCACGAAGGGTGATGTCGTGCCATATCATTTGTGAGTAAAAGCACGAAGGGTGATGTCGTGCCATATCATTTGTGAGTAAAAGCACGAAGGGTGATGTCGTGCCATATCATTTGTGAGTAAAAGCACGAAGGGTGATGTCGTGCCATATCATTTGTGAGTAAAAGCACGAAGGGTGATGTCGTGCCATATCATTTGTGAGTAAAAGCACGAAGGGTGATGTCGTGCCATATCATTTGTGAGTAAAAGCACGAAGGGTGATGTCGTGCCATATCATTTGTGAGTAAAAGCACGAAGGGTGATGTCGTGCCATATCATTTGTGAGTAAAAGCACGAAGGGTGATGACGTGCCATATTATGTGAATAAAAGCACGAAGGGTGATGCCGTGCCATTGCATTTATACTATCATACTATTGTGTTATTGCGAGTTCATTTCATGAAGGGTGTTTCCGTGCAAGTGAGGACGATGGACATGCATTATGTTATGATATCCTTTTTGTCACGATCCAAAATCTACCTAGTCGTGATGGCACCTAACCCAACCCGTTAGGTAAGCCAACTATCCACTATCCAATTCCAATATAATTTAACAAGACAATTAAGTAAAATAAAATATCTAAATCTTATACATTCCCCAAGGACTGGTAGTACAAATCATGAACTTCTAAGATTAGAATTTACAAAGCTGGTATGAAATAAATACATCATCTATTCGAAATGTACATAAACAGATTTTTATAAATATAAGGCTACTATGAACAAGAGGCAGCAACGATCGGAACACAGGTACGTCTCCAAATCCAGCTCACATCGATCCCATCAACATCAGCATCCAATATCTGCATGCAAGGTGCAGAAGTGCAGTATGAGTACAACTAACCCCATGTACTCAACAAGTACCAAACCTAACTTTAGGTTGAAAGTAGTGACGAGCTTGTACCAAGGTCAGGTCCACCACCAATAACCAACAACAGTTCATAACAACATAAAGCAAGTAACAAAAGAAGTAACGCAGAGATAAAATGCTCAGCTTAATCATGATTTCTAAAAATAGTTCTGCCTTCCAAGTACATCAGTGAAAACCCAAATCGTTTACCGAAGTTTCTAAAAATATAAATAAGTTTGAAATAGAAATTTTCCCCAAAAAAATCCTTTCCATAATAAATAAGATGTTTTATTTTCTTTCCAGATAGCCAGTGGAAAATGCCACTATTCCCATATGCCAATATGTGTGAGAAATCATGAATGACGTGATACCATAAAATGCTCAGCTTAATCATGATCTCTATGCATGTATGTCAAATGAGCATGTCAATGTGATGCAACTCAGTGATAAAACCTTATGCATACTCTCAGAGTATCATTTCACTCAGTCCTCCCAGTCACTCAGTCCTCAGAGTCACTCAGTCCTCATAGTCACTTAGTCCTCACAATCACTCGGTCCTCACAGTCACTCAATCCTCCCAATCGCTCGGCACTCGACACTCGCACTCAGTAGGTACCTGTGCTCACTGGGGGTGTGTACAGACTACGGAGGGTCTCCTTCAGCCCAAGTGCTATAACAAGCCAATCATGGCATAAATCAGTTAACAATGCTGTGGCGTGCAGCCCGATCCCATAAATAATAATAATATATAAAGCCAATATGGCATGCTGCGGCATGCAGCTCGATCCCATAATCATCCTCACAATCAGGCCCTCGGCCTCACTCGGACATCAATCTCTCCAGTCTCTCGGGCTTACAATGTCATGAAACTAGCCCAAAATTATGATATGATGTATCATTAAATAACAACAGAGACTGAGATATGATATGCAATGAATGAACTTGACTGAGTATGAAATTGCAATGTAAGCAAATAATTCAACAGCAGTAATGACCTCAGCGGGTCCCAACAAAATAAGCATGCAACCTAGACATGGTTTCTAATACGAATCACAGCTCGATAACTCTAGTATGTAGAGATTTCATGATTACATATAAGTTCAGGTAACTACACAGTACCACAGAAATAACGGAGTCACAGTTCACACGGTGCACGCCCGCACGCCCACACGCCCGTCACCTAGCATGTGCGTCACCTCAACACCAAATACATAACACATATAATTAGGGTTCATACCCTCAGCTCTAAGATTAGAAGAGTTACTTACCTTGAACAAGACGAATATAATGTCGAGCAAGCTAAACAATGCTCCAGAAATTCCATCATGCGCCTATCATCTTCTGAACGGCTCGAATCTAGCCACAATTAATTTGATTAAGTCCACACAATTATAGAAATTAATTCCATATCAAAATACTAATATTTTTCCAAAAATCCGAAATTACACTACAAAAATGGTCCATGGGGCCCACGTCTCGGAATCTGATAAAACTCACAAAATACAATAACCCATTGAATTACGAGTTCAACCATACTAATTTCACTCAAATCCGACTCCGAATCATTATTCAAATCCCAAAAATTCATTTTATGAAATTTCTACAATTTCCGCCAAATTTTCATCTCACAATACTCATTAAATGATGAAAACAATGATATATTCATGTGTGTTGACCAAATCCGAGTTAGAATCACTTACCCCGATGCATTTCTTGAAAACCCCATGAAACATCGCCACAAATCGAGCTCCCAAAGTCCAAATATGAAATAATACTCTAACCCTCATTCATAAAGTACCAAAATCTGATCCCTCATTGTGCTGACTGCACAATTTTTGTGCGGTCCGAACGTTCCAGGTTCTACGGCCGCACTCCAAATTGTGCGGCCGCACTTCAACACTCTACACTACCAGGCCTCCGTACAATGCCCATAACTTTCTGTATAAATGTCTAAATGATTCATGCTATACCTTTTTAGAAACTAGATTCAAAGATCTACAACTTTTGTTTTTGAATAGTCTCCACATTCGTTGTGGATTAAAAGATATAAGGCTACGAAGGCGGACAATCGAACCTGCAGAACCCCTAAAGTGAGGCCGCACACAAAATGCGGTCCGCACTTTTCCTCTGGAGTGCGGCCGCACACGAAATTGTGTGGTACGCACTTGTCCTCTGCGGTCCGTACTTTTCCTCTGAAGTGCGGCTGCACTCCAAATTATGCGGTCCGCACTTTTCCTCTGCGGTCCGCACTTTTCCAAAAGTTCGAGAACAACATTTGAGTGCCGAAATGCCCGGACATCGCTCAACACTCATCCCAAAACTCACCGAGCCACTCGGGATCCCATTCAAATATACCAACAAGTTCCATAACATAACACGGACCTACTCGAGGCCTCAAATCACATCAAATAACATCAAAACGTCGAATCTCACCTCAAATCAAAATCTATTAGCTTTGAACTTTCAAATTCTATATCTTGTGCCGAAACATATCAAATCAATCCGGAATGACTTCAAATTTTGCACACAAGACATAAATGACATACAGAGCTATGAAAATTTTCAGAACTGGATTCTGACCCGATACCAAAAAGTCAACTCCCTAGTCAAACTTCCCGAAAAATTCAATGTTTGTCATTTCAAGCCAAATTCCACTACGGACTTCCAAATAATTTTCCGTACACGCTCCTAAGTCCAAAATCACCATACGTAGCTATTGGAATCATCAAAACTCCATTCCAGAGTCGTTTATACATAAGTTAACATCCGGTCACTATTTTAACTTAAGCTTTAAACCTTGGAACTAAGGGTTCCAATTCATTCCAAAACCTCACCGGACCCGAACCAATTAACCCGGTAAGTCATAAAACAACTGTAAAGTATAAATTGAGCAGTAAATGGGGAAACGGGATTGTAATACTCAAATCGATCGGTCGGGTCGTTATATTATGCCCCACTTAAACATACGTTCGTCCTCGAACATGACAAGAGTTGTTTCCAAGCCATCACATCACTATTCCATCTTACCACGCATATACCCGGGGATGATACCACGCCACCTTATTCCATATAGGACTCACAACATTGAAGATCATTACTTTAACCTTAGTCCGTAAAACCTAGAGCCCAATTTCCAACATCCAGAATTTCTTACAAGACCCGAGTCTCACATCTACACACTGTATAAGTTTGAACAAGCTGTATCAAGCCAAAACCATAACCCCCGATATAATAACATAACATACCACACAACTTGCATACTCGCAGCACCATTCCCGATCACAGTAACTACTCAAAAACCAACCAAATACTAGTATAAAACCCCATAACAAACAAAACCTTGTTCCAACACATTAGTACACTGCTGATAATGAAAGAAACACGCGGAAATATCATGACCCCATATCAGATCAATAAGTCATGGAGCTCTCTCGCCTCAACCAGAAACATAATCACTTTCTAAGCTGACTTTCAATATTATCCTTCCGAATATATTGTAATCAAACCTGATACTACCCATTCTAGGTCCAATGGCCATATATTATTAAATTTAACTATCCCACCGACATTCCACGCCAATACAACTCGAGCCACAACTACGCAACCTTGTACCCAAAATGGAAGATGTCTCAAAGTAGAGAATCGTATTGCAAGTTCAACAAGCACCACCATAACTGCAATGCTATAATCTCATTAAATATAGTAGAACCAAGACACACAAATTCAATAACAGTAACAAGCTCTTCTAGAGCTCACATTAACATCACTCGCACGGACAACTCACGTGCTAAAATATCAATATCTGGACCCGCACGGACAACTCACGTGCCAATAATATAAATATCTGGACCCGCACGGACAACTCACGTGCCAAGAATATCAGTATATGGATCCACACGTACAATTCACATGCCAATAACATAATCCGCTTGGCATGGTCACAGGCCTCTAGTCCAAGCATATCATACAGGAGAAATCAAATAAGTACACATGTATATTATAATGAAATAGGATTCACATGCTCCTGGACTGGTATAAATAACAAGCCATAGTGTAGGCATGTGCAAAGTGTGCTATCACAACTCAATCGGCAACTTAACACAGAAATAGTAACTACCCAGTTTATTTAGGGAATTAGCCTCTTTGTAACCTCAAGTATAGTCCAGATAGTTCTCAACAAAGGTACGGATAAGAGAAACGTCATAACTTTACGCTTAACCATCAACTCTAGGCATATCATAGCCTAAATATTTTCCCGAATATGAATACTTGCCCCGATGCCCGCACATTGGCTCAAACCTCACACATATGCACACTTATAGCGCGTAGCTATCACAATTAATTAACGCAACTAGTGCCTCCACTGAGTTAAAATAAAATACTCACCTCAAACAGGCCGCAACCCAAAACAATATACTTCTGAGAATTCCTAGTCTCCAAATTCATCGAACACATGAATCACCGTAACTGATTCCAACTCCAGCACTAGAATGACTAACACATCTTCCATTCACGATAATCCTATGAGGAATACTTTCATAATTCTTCCGTTCCACATAGCAATAAATTGAATATCAGCAGTCTATCAACAAGACGAATGCCGTAATACCAACGAAATATCCGAAAGTCAAAACACAATGTGCCCTTATGAATGTATACTCTTCGCAGGTAATACCACTAGTGCCAATATCTGAAATTGACTGTGCTCCATAAACTCATGACCTTCCTTTTGAAACTGAATCGTATACTTGCACATGCAAATCCCAATCTCACTCCACGCACAGCCTCTATTAGGCCATCCAATGAAAACATGAGAACCTCATTAACACTTTGAGTCACAAGCAAAATACATACCCAGTTAGTTAGAAACATTCCATTTGCTCCCATATAGGAGGAAATCACATTACACAACATGTTCCTCACGCCGGTAGGACATATCCATCTCAAACCATGATAGAAACCATATGAGAACTCTTCGAAACCCATTTGCACATAACCAAGCTATCAGAACTAAATTCCTCTAACTCGACCAATCCATGTAGGTCATCAAAACCCAAGAATATTGCCACCAAAATATCTGTAGAGTCTCACCACATCTTAATTACCCCAATAAATACCACAACCAAAACACCTACTCTGAAAATACCTTATGTGAATTTAAAATTGTTCCTCTTCCCTTTTGTTATACTAAAATGTAGAATCCATAGTCTTATAAAATTACCGCAAGTCCCGACACCATCCAATGTAACTATCCAATTCTAGCGATATACCAATCCGAAAAATTTTCAATTGCCATTTATACATTTTTGAATCCATTAGCACCTTCTCAAGAGTCACCCACTTTGCTCAAATCTAAATTGCACCGCCCAAATGGGCTGAAAGACACGTGCCTCAGTAGCACAAAAATACTCAAAGAGGTAATCCTGCCCTAACACCACTTATCAGATTCAAACTCTGTGCGCACTATCGTTGTGGATTAAAAGATATAAGGCTACGAAGTCGGACCATCGAACCTGCAGAACCCCTAAAGTGCGGCAACACACAAAATTGTGCGATCCGCACTTTTCCCCTGGAGTCCAGCCGCACACAAAATTGTGCGGTCCACACTTGTCCTCTGCGGTCCGCACTTTTCCTATGAAGTGCGGCCGCACTCAAAATGGTGCGGCCGCACTCAAAATGGTGCGGCCGCACTCAAAATTGTGCGGTCTGCACTTTTCCTCTGCGGTCTACACTTTTCCAGAAGTTCGAGAACAACATTTGAGTGTGGAAATGCCCAGACATCGCTCAAAACTCACCCCGAAACTCACCGAGCCACTCGGGATCCCGTTGAAATATACCAACAAGTTCCATAACATAACACGGACCTATTCAAGACCACAAAGAACATCAAACAACATCAAAACGTCTAATCGCACCTCACATCAAAATCTTTTAGCTTTGAACTTTCAAATTCTATATTTTATGCCAAAACACATCAAATCAACCCGGAATGACTTCAAATTATGCACACAAGTCATAAATGACATAATAGAGCTATGAAAAGTTTCAGAACTGGATTCCGACTCCGATGCCAAAAAGTCAACTCCCCGGTCAAACTTCTCGAAAAATTCAATTTTTACCATTTTAAGCTAAATTCCACTACGAACTTTGAAATAATTTTACGGATACGCTCCTAAGTCGAAAATCACCATACGTAGCTATTGAAATCATCAAAATGCCATTCCGGGATCATTTACACATAAGTCGACATCCGGTCACTATTTTAACTTAAACTTTAAACCTTGGAACTAAAGGTTCCAATTCATTCCAAAACCTCACTGGACCTGAACCAATTAACCCGGTAAGTCATAAAATAACTATAAAGCATAAATTGAGCAGTAAATGGGGAAATGAGGTTATAATACTCAAAATAACTTGTCGGGTCGTTATACTTTTCTTGCAGATATCTTCATGTCTTTACCTTGAATTGTTACTGTCGTACTTACGGTTCTTATGTGACATGTCATCACTGTTTTGTCTTTATTCTCTATCTCAATTGTTGTTCTGTTGCCCATGCCTTCTACTTGATTAACTTGTAAATATCATGCCTGCTTCCTGTTGTTATTATTGCATCCATGTCATATCTGTGTTGTTGCACTTAGGTGCAGGTCTTCTTCCATGATAGTCATTCATGTCTCTACTTGTTAACTTATAAAGATCATGTGTCCCCTTTCTTATTTGTTATATCTATCTTCATGCCTCCACCATGCTAGTTAGTTAAAGTTACATCCCTTTTCCTAATTGTTGTCATTACCTTTATGCTTTCCTCCTAGTCTGTTACTAATGTCCTTATGTACATTCGCGTTCATTATTACTACTTGCGTATTTCCTACTTTGTCATTTCTATTATCGGTATTTTTGCCCTTCGATTGGTACTATTTTATGTATATTTGGTGAGGATGAGATAAATACACGAAGGGTATTGCCGTGCCATTAAATTTGATGTCTTGAGTGTTTCTCTCACACTATGAAAGGTTTGAGGTGATTATTGTGGTTCATTGGGTTTCGTTCTAACGAAGGGATTGGTCGAGATATTGGAAACTGTTGGATTGTGATCTCTTCTAGTACCCTGTTATTGCTTAGTACATTTGTTCGTGTGCTCTATTCTGTTATACTATCGTATAGTTCTATTGTTAGTTATATTACAAATTTTATCAGTGAGCATCTTTTAACTAAAAAGCCTCATCACTACTTCGACGAGGTTAGACAAAATACTTACTGACTTTTGGAGCGGAGCTGCTGGTGATGTCGGGAGCAGACCCTGAATATGTTCGTGCATTCCGGATGTAGCTGCAACTTGTCCTTGGTAGCTTTAGATTTTGTTAATCTGTTTATGTAGCCTTCAAATAGATCGTGTAATTTTTTTTGTTTCAGCTTTGTAAATTCTAAGTCTTAGAAGCTCATGATTTGTACTACCAGTTCCTGGGTTAATTTGTAAAGGTTCGGACAATCCTTCACTATTTTTTTCTATAATTTCATTTGGCTTGTATTGTTTTGTTAGTTGACTTACCTAGCGGGTAGAGTTAGGTGCCATCACGACTTGTGATGTTTGGGTCATGACAAGTTGGTATCAGAGCTATAGGTTCATAGGTTCTATGAGTCATGAGCAAGTGTCTAGTAGAGTCTTGCGGATCGGTATGATGACGTCCATACCTATCTTCGAGAGGCTACAGGGCATGTAGGATAAACTTCCCGTATTTCTTTCCTTATAGTGTGGCATTGATTCAGCTTAGAGCGTAACTATTTGAATTCTTTCCACGCATTCATATGCGTATGCGAGCGCTCAGTATCAGCGAAGCATCGACGGCTTGTGAGTCCATAGATGAGATGCGAGATGTGATTCCTGTGTGCTGATAATGGGTCAGTCTGGAGGACTTGAGGCTGGGTTTTGACTGCAGCTTGAGCACGGGGATTTCGGTTATATGAGCATGTGCTTTTGGACTTATACGTCTGGTAGTGTCCCTATGAGTGGAATTTATGGCAGGTGAGTGGTTGTATGACTAAATGACGAGTAGGATGTGACTGCGGGCTATGTTCAGGTGATTTGAAGGCGACGAGAAGAGTCTACTTGAGGTGTAAAAAGGGCTAATGGGTTCTTGATTTCTATCTTGATGTGACGTATAATCTCGAGTTATAAGTGTATTGAAATGTTTTCATGTTGTTTAATTATGGAACGAATTTGATTCCCATGCCTCATTGATGAGTTCAAACTCAGGAAGATTAAGCGGTGGCGTAGCAGTTGTGGCTAGAGTTTAAGATTTACATGGGATGGTGTCGAGGCTCGCGGTATTTCTATATCATTCTGGATTATGCATTTCATTAACAGGAAGACTAAGTGGTGGAGGAAACAGCCTTAGACTCACATAAGGTCTCATCAGAGTGGGTACCTCGGTTGTGGTACTTTGAGGTGCTAAGAGGAAATGCAACAGCTTATGGGCCTTAGGGCGGTGTGGTTTTTATGCTAGAATCTCTTATGGCGAGCTTTGGGGTAAGGATCATGGTGTTCTCGCAAGTAGGGGTATCAACTTGAGGGTAAATTGGAAGGAACTCAGAGGAAGCAGGGCAGTTTGATAGTAACTTGGATCAACACGGTAATGATATGATCGGTTCTTTGGGTACTTACGATGTGGTGAGTCTCCACAGGTGTTTCGTGGCAATGCTCATGGGTTTTGGGCAACTGCGTGGCTTGGTTGAGTTAGAGGGATTTGGTTCTGATTTCTTGGTTATGTGCAAATGGATTCCGAGGTTCTCGATGATTTCTATCACGGGTCGGGGTGAATATTTCTTACTGGTGTGAGGAACGTGTTGCGTATTGGGATTTCCTCCTGGATGAGATCAAATAGAAAGTTACTGACTGATCGGGATTGAGTTTTGCATGTGCAAGGTCACAGTTTAGTTTTGAAGGGAAGGTCTTGAATTCATAGACAACACAGACGGATTGAGATTTCTAGAGAGATGTTATTATTACTTGGTATTGCCTGAGAATGGTGTACATTTCAGAAGGCACATCGTGTGTTGACTTAAGGATGCATCATTGATATTGCGGTGCTCGCCTGGTTAGTCGACTGCTGAGATTCAGATTTTGTTATGTGGCACGGAAGAATTTTAGAAGTATTCCTCGTGGGATGATCGTGTTTGAGAGATATGTTAGACATCTGGGCGGTGGAGTTGGGATCAGATAAGGTGACTCGCATGTTCTATGGATTGGAGATTTGGAGTTCTCAGAAGCATATTGATTCGTGGTTGTGGACTGTGATATATGGCCAAAGTTAGCCTGATGATAGTGTGTGTTATGGGTATGTCGTTGTGGACTTTTGGAGGGCTATTTGTCCGTTTAGGGATGGCCGGAGTTGATTTGGAGGCCTATTGGTAGGCCCAATGAGGATGTGTATTCTGTATCGGATCGGATTTTCTTGCTCCTGCGCAGCTGTTACCTCAAGTATATTGTCGGGCGGAGTAGATGCTATTCGCACATTGGTCTATGTTATGTGTTCCTCTCTTATGCTATGACGGATTGTGAGGATTGCATGGTTCTTTGTACGCATATTGTAATTTAGTTTAGGCTTCATGGAACTATGGGCGAGATGGCCTTCGTGGTGTTCCTTTGCTTATTGCACCACAATTGTGCTTGTCCTTCTCAGTATTGTTTGTTCCTAATAATTCTCCCACAGTTATATTTTGTGCACTCTATTGTGCTTGATACTGACGCACATGTGATTGGTGAGCCCGAATATTATGGCTCAATGGGTACCCTATGTGGATTGAAATGATGGGATCGGGTTGCACGCCGCAACGGTACTGTGGTGAAATGTAACTCTTGATGCTTACTTCGTGTAGTTTTGCTTTCACCTTGTTGAACATAGTTCATAGGAAAATGCTAAAATTCCCTGCCTGCTTAACTTGTTTAGTAATCTTCTTATTTAACTCTCTTACTGTTATCTGTCATGTCTGAATTATTACTTGTTGGTGTTCGGGACCGTGTTGTGTAGGGCTCCATATAATCATTGTTGATACTTGTCGGTGGGGCTGCTTGTATTGGCTGAGATGAGGTTTCTAGGCTTGAGATTTGCACTATTGTATTGGGATGAGGAAGGTTTGGGAGAATAAAACTATATTTTGCTGAGGATTTAGGCAATGGCCCTGGTCAGACGAGTGAGTTTCTTGGCTTAGTTATCATATGAGTGGTTAAGAGGTTATGCTTGTTTCTTTCATCATCGACAGGGTATGAAGGTTTTGAATGAGGCTCTAATCGATATGAGGTTTGCTACCGGCATCGGATTTGTTTTTGGGCAGTAATAGTGGTCAGCAGTTCCTGCTGTGAGTGTCTGAGTGATGGGGTGTACCGTGTGATTTCATCTTGGGGCTATGGTTATGACCTAATACAGCTTTTTTAGGCTTGTACAGAGTGTAGATGTGAGATTCGGGTTTTGTAATGAATTCTGGCTGTTAGAGATTGGGTTCTAAAGTTTAAGGACCAAGGTTGAAGTAAGGATCTCTAGTTATGTTGTGTTGGCAAGCTTATATAGAGCAGGGTGACGTGGGATCACCCTCGGGTATATGCATAGTAAGGTTACAATGTGGTTTGATAGCTTTGGGACGACCCCTGGCACGTTCAAGGAGGACATGTGTTTAAGTGGTGGAGGATGTAACGACCCAACCGGTCGTTTTGAGCATCTGCACTTCACTCGGTAGTTTGAGGCCTCAGAATGGGGTTCCGTCAGTTCCATTAGCTTCATTGGGTGATTTCGGACTTAAAAGCGCGTCCGAGTTGTAATTTGGAAGTCCCTAGTCGAATTAGTCTTGAAATGGCGAAAGTTGGATTTTTGGGAAGTTTTACTGGGAGTGGACTTTTTGATATCGAGGTCATATTTTGATTCCGGAAGTTGGAGTAGGTCCGTAATGCCTATGACTTGTGTGCAAAATTTGAGGTCTATTGGACTTGATTTGATAGGGTTTGACATCGATTGTAGAATTTGAAGTTTCAAAGTTTATTTATTTTGACTTGAGGTAAGATTCGTCGTTTCGAGGTTTCTATGTGTGATTTAAAGCTTCGAGTAGGTTCGTTTCGTCATACATAACTTGTATGCAAAATTTGGCGCCATTTGGAGTTGATTTGATATGGTTCGGAAGCTTGGTTGTGATTCTAGAAGTTCTTGAAGTTTCCTTTGATCTTCATGCATTTTGGCGTCCGATTTGTGATTCTAGAGGTTATTTTGATGGTTTGATCGCTCGAACAAGTTCGTGTTATGTTTATAGACTTGTGTAGGTGTTTGGTTTGGAGCCTCGTGGGCTCGGGTGAGTTTCAGCTTGGTTTCAGAATAATTTTCTATAATATTTGAGTGTTGGTACTGCTGTCATCGCATTTGCGATGCTTTTGTCGCAAATGCGACAGTCGCAATTGCGAAGCGACCATCGCATTTACAAAAATTGGGCTGCTGGGGAAGATTCGCATTTGTGAAGAAACCCTCAGCATTTGCGATGTCGGGTTATTCGTATTTGCGATGGACCCTGCCGCTTTTGCGAAATGTTGGTCTTCGCATTTGCGAAGTATATGGTCACAAATGCGACCTTGACAGGAAACCTTCTGGTTCCCATTTGCGATAAGTTGTTCGCATTTGCGGGGGTCGCATTTGCAAACCCCCTGTCGCAAATGCGACATCTGCAGCCTGCTAAATGCTGAGAATTCCGAGTCTTAGCTTCATTTTTGTTATATTTTGAATCCTAGCTTCGATGGGACGTGATTTTGTGAAGGGATTTTCATACCAAATCATTGGGTAAGTACCTATAATCGATTATCAACTACATTTCATGATTTTACATAAGATGTAACATCAAATTCATGAGAATCTAGGGAACAATTTGGAGATTTTGTCAAAACTTTGAAAAATGAAAATTTGGGATTTGAGAGTCGAATAGGACTCGGATTAGAAGACAAAACACGTATTTGAACTCGTGAGGCTATGGGTAGTCAATACCTACCCTTGGACCCGGGTTTTGACCGGGTGGGCCCAGAGTTTGACTTTTGTTGACTTTTTAGAAATTGAATCAAAATCACAGTTTTATTAATTGAAATTGTTTTCCCTTACATTGTGTGATGTATTAAGTCTTCTTTGGCTAGATTGAGCCGAGCGGAGGTGAATTTGTAAAGGAAAAAGCTAAATTGAGTATTGAGTTAGCCGAATTGAGGTAAGTGTCTCGCCTAACTTTGTTGAGGGAAATGTTCCTACTATTTGACATTGTTTGTTACATGCGGGGGTGATACATATATGAGGTGACGAGCATATATGCATGTGCCAGGGTTAACCATGCTCGGGGGTAAATTATGTTATAAATTGTGTCTTGTAGGATCACGTGACCTTCTTGTTTCATGCGTTACTTCACTCCTAGATATTAAGATTATAGTATTAAATGTTAGGAACTAAGACTTAGCTTGTTATAACTTGATCAAATTTGATGGAATTCTGAGAANTCGATGGGACGTGATTTTGTGAAGGGATTTTCATACCAAATCATTGGGTAAGTACCTATAATCGATTATCAACTACATTTCATGATTTTACATAAGATGTAACATCAAATTCATGAGAATCTAGGGAACAATTTGGAGATTTTGTCAAAACTTTGAAAAATGAAAATTTGGGATTTGAGAGTCGAATAGGACTCGGATTAGAAGACAAAACACGTATTTGAACTCGTGAGGCTATGGGTAGTCAATACCTACCCTTGGACCCGGGTTTTGACCGGGTGGGCCCAGAGTTTGACTTTTGTTGACTTTTTAGAAATTGAATCAAAATCACAGTTTTATTAATTGAAATTGTTTTCCCTTACATTGTGTGATGTATTAAGTCTTCTTTGGCTAGATTGAGCCGAGCGGAGGTGAATTTGTAAAGGAAAAAGCTAAATTGAGTATTGAGTTAGCCGAATTGAGGTAAGTGTCTCGCCTAACTTTGTTGAGGGAAATGTTCCTACTATTTGACATTGTTTGTTACATGCGGGGGTGATACATATATGAGGTGACGAGCATATATGCATGTGCCAGGGTTAACCATGCTCGGGGGTAAATTATGTTATAAATTGTGTCTTGTAGGATCACGTGACCTTCTTGTTTCATGCGTTACTTCACTCCTAGATATTAAGATTATAGTATTAAATGTTAGGAACTAAGACTTAGCTTGTTATAACTTGATCAAATATGATGGAATTCTGAGAATACATTGATGTATCTAATTTGGTCATCACTATGCATAATCATTAATACATTGCTACGACCGATATTCTTGGGATACTAGATTCTATACTTGTGTAGTGGATCATTTGTGAGATTTGTTGGAATACTTGAATAATAAGGTTCTTGCGGGTTTATTGAACTATTGTTGGCTTGGAAAGTTGTGATTGGGATTCATTTGGAATATTCGTTTAAACACTCTCCTTGACGTTATTTATGCTTCCTGCATTATTTGTCATTGATATTCATATGCATGGTAAGGAAGAGTGTAAAGCACGAAGGGTGATTCCGTGCTATTATTTATACATTATCATGTGAGGGAGAGTGTAAAGCACGAAGGGTGATGCCATGCCATATTATCTGAGAATAAAAGCATAAAGGGTGATGCCGTACCATATTATTTAGAGTAAAAGTACGAAGGGTGATGCCGTGCCATATCATTTGTGAGTAAAATCACGAAGGGTGATGCCGTGCCATATCATTTGTGAGTAAAATCACGAAGGGTGATGCCATTCCATATTATGTGAGTAAAAGCACGAAGGGTGATGCCGTGCCATTGCATTTATATTATCATGCTTTTGTGTTATTGCGAGTTCATGGCATGAAGGGTGCTTCCGTGCAAGTGAGGATGAGGGACATGTATTATGTTGTGATAACCTTTTCATGCAAATATCTTCATGTCTTTACCTTGAATTGTTACTATCGTACTTACGGTTCTTATGTGACTTGTCGTCACTGTTCTGTCTTTATTCTCTATCTCAATTGCTGTTGTGTTGCCCATGCCTTCTACTTGCTTAACTTGTAAATATCATGCCTACTTCCTGATGTTATCATTGCATCCATGTCATATTTGTTTTGTTGCACTTAAGTACAAGTCTTCTTCTATGATAGTCATTCATGTCTCTACTTGTTAACTTATAAAGATCATGTGTCCCCATTCTTATTTATTATATCTATCTTCATGCCTCCATCTTGCTAGTTAGTTGAAGTTACATTCCTTTTCCTAATTGTTGTCATTACCTTTATGCTTTCCACCTAGTCTATTACTGATGTCCTTATGTACATTCTCGTTCATTAGTATTACTTGCGTATTTCCTACTTTGTCATTTCTGGTATCGGTATTTTTGCCTTGGTGAGGATGAGATAAATGCACGAAGGGTATTGCCGTGCCGTTGAATTTGATGACTTGAGTGTTTCTCTCACACTATGAAAGTTGTGAGGTGATTATTGTGGTTCATTGGGTTTCGTTCTAAGGAAGGGATTGGTCGAGATATTGGAAACTGTTGGATTGTGATCTCTTCTAGTACTCTGTTATTGCTTAGTACATTTGTTGGTGTGCTCTATTCTATTATATTATAGTATAGTTCTATTTTTAGGTACATTACAAATTTTATTAGTGAGCATCTTTTAACTAAAAAGCCTCGTCCCTACTTCGACGAGGTTAGACAAAATACTTACTGAGTACATGGGGTCGGTTGCACTCATACTGCAGTTTTGCACCTTGCGTGCAGACTTTTGGAGCGGAGCTGTTGGATGTCGGGAGCGAACCCTGAAGATGTTCGTGCATTCCGGATGTAGCTGCCACTTGTCCTTGATAGCTTTAGATTTTGTTAATCTGTTTATGTAGCCTTCAAATAGATCGTGTAGTTTTTTTTTTTGTATCAGCTTTGTAAATTCCAAGTCTTAGAAGCTCATGATTTGTACTACCAGTTCTTGGGTTATTTTGTAAAAGTTCGGACAATCCTTCACTTTTTTTTTCTATAATTGCATTTGGTTTTTATTGTTTTGTAGTTGGCTTACCTAGCGGGTCGAGTTAGGTGCCATCACGACTTGTGAAATTTGGGTCGTAACAATGTATGTATATGTAATGACCCGATCGGTCGTTTTGTGTATCTGAGTCCAACTTCGAATGATGGTTAGTTTTGTTCCGGGAAGGTTTTAGAATGATTTGGACCCTTTGGTTCTTAATTTAGTTGGAAATATTGACCAAAATTTGATTTTTGTAAAAACAACCTCGGAACGGTATTTTGATGGCTCCTATAGGTTCGCATAGTGATTTTGGACTGGGGCGTATGCTCGGAATTTAATTCGGATGTCCCTATGTTGGTTTGACTTGATTTGCTGAAAGTTGGCAATTTGAGGTTTAGAAGTTTCATTAAGTTTGATCATAAGTTGACTTTATGGCTATCGGGTTCGGATTTTTATTTTGGGACTTGGAATAGGTCCATTTTGATATTTCTAACTTATCTACAAAATTTGGTGTCATTCGAAGTTGGTTTGATATGATTCGGACGCTTAGTTGTGATTCTAGAGGTTCTTGAGTTTTCCTTTTGAATTTCATGTGTTTGGATGTCCGATTCTTGGTTCTAGATGTTATTTTGGTATTTTAATCGCGCGAGCGAGTTTGTATGATATTTTTAGACTTGTGTGAATGTTTGGTTTGGAGTCCCGAGGTTTCGAGTGAGTTTCAGACGTATTTCAGATTGGATTGAACTCATTTTAGGTTGTTGGTGTGCTGGTGCTCCAATTATCGCAATTGCAAGCACCAGCATTGCCACTGCAAAGTGGACAGTAGGGGGCAGGTATCGCATTTGCGATGCCTTACTCGCAATTGCTAAGTTAGGCATGGGTAGGGTAGGTTCGCATTTGCGACCAATTGGTCGCATTTGCGAGAAGGACAAACTTCGCAAATCCGAAGTCAGTGTCGCAATTGTGGTATTCCTCTAGGTTGTCAGGCACCGGTTTTGCAAGTTCTTTTGCGAGGGGCCGCAATTGCGACAACTGCATCTAAAGGGTTGGGAAGATGGGATTAAGTCTCATTTTTATATTTTTGAACCCTAAACTCTGTAGGAGGCGATTTTAAGAGGGTATTTTCACATATAATCACTGAATTTGAGCTGTACGGAGGCAAATTTTAAGGGAGAAACTATTTTTGAGTATTGATTTAGCCTAGTTGAAGTAAGTATCTTGTCTTACTTTGTGCGATGGAACTACCCCTTAGGATTGGGATTGATTATACTAGTTGAATTATGTGAAAAACGTGTACATAAGGTAACGAGTATGTACACTGGATTATATGTGAAAATTGACTGGTTTAGACTCTTAGGTTACTTATAAAAATTTAATTGAAGTTGTTAATAATTGTTGTATCTTTTATTGTAAAATTTATTCTTACATGCTTTAATTGAAGCTGTTATTACATGTTCTAGTTTCTATTGTCGAGATTTTCCTTATATGCATTTATTAGTAGTTGTTGTTACATGCTATTCTTTCCATTGTTGAGTTATTCTCATGTATTTAGTCGTAGTTGCTATTTCATGCTATCTCTTTTATTGTTAAACTTATGTTATGCATTAGAATTTAAAGATGTCATTTCATGAAAATACCTTAATTGTTGAGTTATTGAAGTTGTGGTTGTTGAAAGCTATTAACACGGTTGTGGTTGAATATTGTTGGTTATTGGAATACCTGTCCTTGTTGAGTTGTTTCTCATTCATTTTGTTGTTATTGAGATCCTTGTACACATTGTGGTCAAGTTGTGGGCTATGTATTGGGATAATATTGATATTGTTGATTTTGGCAATGTTGTGGCATATGGTCACGTGTGTTGCGAGTTAATTTTTATGTTTTGATATTGATGTGCATGCGACAGTATGAGGGTAGGGGTTGATGCGCATGCAGTGAGATAAGGTAGAATTTATACGCATGTTGCTAGTAAGGGAATTACTTGAAGCCACATGGTGAGATAAGGGGGCTAAAGCCCGTGTAGCTATTTTGGAAAATATATTTTTAAAATAAATACATGGCTTACGCGGCGATATAAGGAAGATTGTAGTTGTGATTTGTGAAATGTAAATATGAGGTGTGATACATCGGTTGTGATTCTTATTGTTCATTCTATGTTGGAAAGACTTGTTGATTTGAAAGGTCATTATTTTGTTACCTCATTCCATTCATATTTTGATTGTAATTGGTTACTTGTTGTCTTTATCGTATGTACTCTCTTCGTTAACATTTGTGGTTTTTATTTTTATTGTTAGCCTTGTATTGATAAATTGCCTTATTGTTATTTATTGCCTTTATTTCACCGTTGTTAGATTATATTAATATTCTGCACAGGTTTCTATGACTAGTAGGTGTCTTGACATGGCCTCGCCACTACCCTACCCGGATTAGACTTGATACTTACTGGGTACCATTGTGGTGTACTCATGCTACGGTTCTGCACATATTTTTGCAGATCTAGGTACTTCTACTCATGTCGTATGTTAGTGAGTTGACCCAGATATTTCGGAGACTTCAAGGTATACCTGCTTGACGCTCAGAGCCCCCTTTCGCCATTGTCTTTTTTACTGTTTATCTTCATATCAAAACAATATTATATTCAGAGTTCACTAGTGTACTTCTTTAGATCTTATGACTCTGTACTACCGATTTTGGGAATTGTACTACTATTATTCAGTTATGGTTATTATGTCATTTATCAGTTTAATTTAATATCTTAGTTGTTATTTCTGCTAGATTTTTCATGTGTGTTAGGCTTACATAGTCTTAGAGACTAGGTGTCATCACGACTACCTAAGGCATGATTTTGGGATCGTGACAGTATATGTATCAGTTTATTTTTTTTGTGTGTGGGGCATGTCTATCGTTCTTGTTTGGTCACTATCGAGGGTTATAAGACGAGGGTTGATCTTTTGCTACTTAATATGGTGTATTTTTATGTGATTTAGGGTATGTATTGGTTATATTTGTACCACCCAATTCTAGATTGTCACGCTAAGACCGAGACATTGGCTATGCCGAGGTTGCCGGGGTTGGAATGGAGGTGTTCTTCGGGGCATATTCCTAGTAAAGTGGTTTCTTTTCTGAAGGCTCCACGGATGATTGAGAAGGGGTGTTTGGCGTACTTAGCCTTTGTTGGGGATGTGAGTGCGGATACTCCAACGGTTGATTCAGTCCCCATGGTGAGGTAGTTTCTAGCTGTTTTCCCCGTAGACCTACCGGGCATGTCACCCTATAGGAATATAGATTTTGGTATTTACTTGGTATCAGACACTCAGTCCATATATATTCCACCATATCGCATGACTTTAGTAGAGTTGAAGGAACTGAAGAAACAATTGTAAGAATTGCTAGATAAAGGTTTCAGCAGGCCGCGTATGTCACCTTGGGGTGCTCCAGATCTATTTGTGAAAAAGAAAAATAATTCTGTAATAATGTGCATTGACTACAGGCAATTGAACAAGGTTGCCATTAAGAACAAGTATCCCCTGTCGTGTATTGATGATTTATTTGGTCAGCTTCACGGTGCTAGGGTGTTCTCAAAGATTGACTTGAGATCGGGGTACCATCAGTTGAAGATCAGTGTTTTCAACATTCCTAAGACAACCTTTAAAACCTGTTATGGGCATTATGAGTTCTTGGTGATGTCTATTGGGTTGACTAAAGCCCCATTAGCTTTCATGCACTTTATGAACAATGTGTTTTATCCTTATCTGGATTCCTTCTTCATTGTGTTCATTGATAATATATTGGTATATTACTGTAGTAGGGAGGAGCACGAGCAGCATTTGAGGAATATGCTTCAGACTCCAAGGGAGAAGAAGTCGTATGCTAAGTTCTCCAAGTCTGAGTTTTGGTTGGACTCAGTGGCATTCTTGGGCCACATAGTGGATAGTTATGGGATCAAGGTGGATCAAAAAATGATTGAGGCAGTTCAGAGTTGGCCCAAATCTTGCTATGTTTGGATAGGGTCCCAGGGGCCTCAGGTTTGATTCAGATTGAAATCGGAGTGAGTATCGGACTTAAGGACTGCTGAAGCTTAAAGCTTCTGGTGTGATCGCACATGCGTGGTTTTAGCCATAGGTGCGAGACCGCAAAAGAGGTCAAGCAGTTGTAGAAGCGGTTATGGGTTGGAGCTTGAAGTTGCGCAGGTGCGAGGAATATTCTGCACATGCGAGCTCGCAGATGCGGGCAGCTGGTCGCAGAAGTGAATTTGTGGCACGAGAGGCTGAGTCGCAGAAGCAGAGAAGTTTTGCATGTGAGGGATTTGGACCGCAAAATTGGGATTTGGCCGCAGAAGTGGCTGGTCGGGATTTTAATGATGTTTCGCAGCAGCGACACTTATTCTGCAAAAGCGAAACCACAAGTACAATGGTTAAGCCCGCAGAAACGATATCGCTGGGCAGTGTTTAAATACGAAGGGTTTTGTTGAATTTCTCATTTTTGGGATTTTGAAGTTCGGGCTAGGTCAATATGTGAAGATATTATAACCTAGATTGAAGAGGTAAGTGACTTCTAATCACCTTTATCCATAAATATTGAATATCTATTGATTTTCACACCTAGATTATGTATTTTTGAGGTGGAAGTTGGAAAATATTTGGACCATATATTGGAGAGTAAGATTTGGGGATTTGAGGGTTGATTTATGAATGGAACTGGATGATTTTAGTATAGTTGGACTCGAAATTAATGGGTGTTTGGATTTTATAAATTTTGTTGGGTTCCGAGGCATGAGCCCAAGGTTGACTTTTCTAATTTGGTTAATAATATTAGCTTTATCGTATGGATTCGATTCCTATAGATTGTATTGATTATATTAAGTTGTTTGTGACCATATTCGATTCGTTGGGAGGCCGATTCATGAGGCAAGGGTTTGTTGGAGCATTGAGTTGAGCACTTTGAGATAAGTAANGT
Organism: Nicotiana otophora; assembly: GCA_000715115.1. Lineage (NCBI taxonomy): Eukaryota > Viridiplantae > Streptophyta > Magnoliopsida > Solanales > Solanaceae > Nicotiana > Nicotiana otophora. The sequence goes on from AWOL01S0001789.1 coordinate 193,293, forward strand.
TGGGTAAAAGATGTCATGTTACATCAAGTGACTTATTACATCACAATGTGTTATCACATCAGATGTTGACGAGACACGGGATTTAATCCATTTTTTAAATAAATTCTATTGGTTTCCATGTATTAATAGATCGTGTTGTAAATTAAAAGATAACTATCTAGTAGGGAATATGACTTGTATATTGAAAAATTCCAACAATTAGAATAATATTGTAATAATTAATTTTCTTTAACTGACAATAAATTGATTAAAAACTTTTAATATTTTGAAAAGTAGGACAACTATCAATAAGTTATTTGAAATTCAAAAAAATGCATAAAAACATTAGTATTTAACGAACTATAATAAAATAAAATAATCTCGTATTTTACAAAAATAGGGATAATTATTAATAAATTACATTAAAGTTAAAAAATGTGCAAAAGTGTTACTCCCTCTGGTCCGCTATAATTAATGTTTTAGCCTTTTTTTGTGATCCACAATATTTACTTTTTTCAGATATCAAGAAGGAATTAACTTCTTTTTTCTAAAGTTACCCTCGAAGTAAAGAGCCTAGGAGTATTTGTTATATTTTCAATGAACAAACTAGGATTAGTATGGTTATTTTATTGTTAGTCAATACTAAAAAGTAAATTCCTTAATATATGTGAAAACAACAAACTAAATCAATGAAAATAAATCGGAGGAAGTATATCATGCAATTAGTGAACTAGAAAGCCTAGAGAACTAAATTTTAAATGCGGAGGGTCAAAATTAAGTGTAACATTTGTGAAATGTGAGCTTCCTAAGCATGTTTATAAACTGTCAAAAGCCTTAAGGTTTGAAGCAAGCCCCTAGGGCCTGGTATGACAGGTTAAGTTCTTTCTTTATAGATCATGGTTTTTAATGAGGTAATATTGACATAACTCTGTTTATTAAGTGTTCAAGCACTGAAAATCTTATTATTCAAATTTATGTGTATCATATTATTTTTATAGTACTAATCATGCTCCTTTTTTTAAGGAATTTGCAAATATTATGAAAGGAGAATTCGAAACGAGTAAGATGAGAGAATTAACCTTATTCCTTGGACTTCAAATCAAGCAATTTTTCAAAGAAATTTTTATCAGCCAAACCAAGTATACCAAGGAACTTATAAAAAGGTTTGGAATGGAGAACGAGAAATCTATTGGAACGCCTATGAGTCCGTCAACAGCTTTTGAAGAAGATAAAAGTGAAAAAATTATTGACGAAACTATGTACAGAGGAATGATTAGCTCACTTTTATATCTCACTGCTAGTCGACCATATATCATATTTAGTGGGTGCAAATATGCAAGATTTCATTCGGCTCACATCTCATCTTAAATCGATAAAACATATTATTAGATATCTCATGGCACATTTGAATTTGATTTATGGTATTCTTGCTCTGACAATTTTAATCTCAAAGGCTTCTTAGATGCAGACTTTGCAGGTGATAAGAGTGATAGAAAGAGTACTAGTGGGACTCGTCAGTTATTAGGGAATGCTCTAATATCGTGGCATAGTAAGAAGCAAAACTGTGTAGTCTTATCAACTACTGAGGCTGAATATCTTGCAGTTGGTAGTTGTTGTACTCAAATTCTCTTGATTAAGCATCAACTCCTAGATTATGATCTAGACCTTAGATCCATACCTATTGTATGTGATAATATTAGTCTTATTTGTTTGTCAAAAAATTCTATGATTCTAGGGTCAAGCATATAGAAATCAAGTATTATTTTATTCGTGATCATATCACAAAAGGTGATATTTTATTAGAATTTGTCAACATTGAGTTTCAACTTGCGGATAATTTTACAAAATCACTTTTGAAAGAAATATTTTGTTCATTATGAAATTAGATTGGTATTTAGTCTTGTGCCCATGATTTCGAAATAATTCTGGCCTTTTGTAATCTTTCAAAATCTCGAAAATATTTTATTAACTGTTTTAATGTGCAAGTCTTAATTAAGCCTATTCAATGCATCTTACATGATTTGAATTTCATAATTACTTGCTTTGTAAACCGCCAAAGTGACTCTTCATAGCAATCACTTCAGTTCTTCTTTCCCACCTCGTCTCTATAACCGATACAACCCTTCACTCTCTCAAACAACCTTTTTAATCCTTCTTCTCCATACTTCATCCTCGTTTCTCAAAATTTTCGTAGAGTTTGAATAGCAAAACCTAAGACCTTTTCTTCCTCTACTGCCACTCGAAGAAGTGGTCACTTTCATAAATCCCAAATCCTCGAAGAGACTGTTGATCTGGAATCATCACTTGACTCTTACCCTCTTAAAATGGATGATGAAAGCAAGAATTCTTCTTAAAATAAAGTTTTAAATAAGAAAATAACTGGTAAGAGACCCGTGGATCAAACCCCAAAAAGGTCTACATGCGAGAAAGGCAAATTTGAAAGTGTTGATTTAGGGTCTGAGGACAAAATAAACTTCTCTAAGCCTCCAAAACAATCAAGGTTTGAATATTATAAATCAAAATCCATAGCCTATGGATGCACTCACTTATGACAAAACTGTCTTTGCCATGATGGGATACACTCTAGTTGAAGATGTATGAGTAAGGCGAGTGAAAACAACATATGCACCAGCACAAGTAGAGAAAACTATTGAGCACATTGAAACATCTACAATAGATTCAACAGGGCTTGGAAGGACTGAGAGACATGCTTACCAAAATGCATGGATAAGTTGACTCGATCAGAGAAATGACCAAAATTCACAAGGACGGATGTAGCCAAGTCAAGGATGGATCTAGAAGCCATCAAGAATCAGGAAATTAAGGCTTTCCAGAATGTGACTGAGAGGATTGACAAGTTCTCCAAAGAAATTGGAACTTCCTATGATAACTTCTGCATCAAAATCATCAATACCCTGAAGTACTTTCTAGGGAGAAACTAAGGTTGTGATTGTGTGTTTGTATGAAATGAATGTTTTTGCTAAAACAGTTTGTTTGGCCTGTATAATCTCTTAACTGCCATGCCATCTGACATGGGGATGAAACTATCTGCTTATCCTGCTCTAATTAGGTCTTACCTGCTAGTTTGTATATTTATCTGTGTATCTCTTGTTTTGTATGTCTGTTATTGAGCTTGTCTTTTTATTTTTGATTGATGTCAAAGAGGGAGAAATATAGAGTTTTGCAAGGTATAAGACAGGGGGAGCTAAAGAATTCTGCAAGGCATAAGACAGTGAGAGCACATAAGCACATTTTCATCAGGGAAGTACCATCTATCTTATTAAACTCTTTTTGTTGTCATCATAAAAAAAGGAAAGATTGATAAGTCTATATTTCATATGTTTTAATGATGACAAAAAGTAATACTAATTTTATAACTATCTATGTTGGAAAAAAGAACAAGGAAAGAGTCAAAAGAAGAAATCCAAGGGAGATCAGGATAAGAAAAAAAGAAAAGAGATCAAAAGAGAAATTGAAGGAAGATCCGAGATCAAGGAGAAATCAAAGGAGTATCAATGAGACAACTCAGCACACATTTGTTTAGAAAGGACGACTGGAAGCCTGGAAGAAAAAATCGAGCAATCAACTCGCAATCAACAAGATTGGTCAATAATTCATCTTGGAGGATCTGAAGAATATCATAAGCATAGAAAGAAGAAGTGGGAAGCACACGAAAGGAGATCTTGTTTAATATATCAATCAAAAATTCAGTCCTCATATATTGACTGGACTCAGAGGCATCCCTTGGGTCATTCTATTAGAATAAATCTACTTGAAAAAGGAAATAACAAATCTCGTCCTTCAAATTAGCTGAAGATATTATGACTGAAGGATCTTAAGCCAACGGCCAGAACCACTGCCTATATAAGGACTCGGAGCGATGAAGAGAAGCACACAACTTTATATGCAATTTGTTTTTACATCTTTCTAGTTCTTAGTCAAAAGCTGTATTTTTTATTTTACTAGTGTCATAAAAGATAGAAAGGAAAAAACATACTTGATAGGTTGTGTCAAAAGATAGAAAAATAAATTTGTTTGTACATCATTGGTGGTGAAAAAAGAAAAACTACACTCTCTATAACTACAATCACTTGAAAATCTAAGAAAACTCTTATGACCCAATAGAACTGAATGTAGGTACCATACCGTATACGAACCAGTATAAAAACTTTCTGTCTCTCTTATTCTCTTTCTATTTTATTCAGTTTATTGCCTACATCTTTCACTAACGAATATTCTGCAAGAAAAAGAGTCGACTGAGACCAGCTCTTGCCAACTAAGTTTTAAATTTAACATAATTCACCCCTCCCCTATTGTATTTCAAAGGGGGGAGGGGTGGCGAGAGTTAGTGGGCTGGGGCGAGAGAGTGGGTCAAGACAAGGCCGGGGGGAGGGGGTAGGTGAGGCAGGAGATGCCAAGGGATAGCGAAAATGGATTTTTGGGGGTGAGGATGGTTGAAAGAGAGTTTCATAAATGAGCTCATAAGAAAATTATTCTTCCAACAAGCCAACCAAACATGAGAAAATAAAAAAAGTATTTTTTAGGTACTCCGTACCAAACACACCCTTAGCTAATGATAGAAATATCTCAAAGACTAAATGGAGTCTATTTTCAAGCCCTAAATTGGATTTCTATACCATATTATATTATACACGAAGTATTGCTGGGTAATCAATAACGTCAAATATTTTTACTTTGGATATCAAATCCCAATCATAATATCTGTTTTCTTCTTCGTTGTCAAGTCATTTATTTGCCAACAAGTAAAAACAAATTAGTTTGTTCAATAATCGTACAAAAAGTCAACCTTTTTGTCATGCTACTGACTAGCCTCTTTACTGTTTAATTTTAATAGAATAAATATGCCCAGCTCTCCGGTCCAATAATTAGAAAATTTATACTTGTATTTACAAGAAAAAAATGACAAATCTATCATTTTCATAATAAACCAACTAAGGAATATTAATGGAAGACGTGTGTTACCATTTGCCATGAAATTCCTTGAATAATTAATAGAAGTAATTAATAAAACGTAATTAGTGGACACGGATGACTATTTTTGGTTTTAGTTAAGTCTCAACCTTTTAAAAATAAATTCTACCCTGAGTCCGATAATTTGCATTGAAGCCTCAATTAATATAAATCTGCGTCGTGTAAGTCCCATTAAAAGAGGAAGTACTCCCAGAGGCGAATCTAGAATATAATATATTGATTCACATGAACCAAATAGATTTTGCCACAGTATATATTAAAAATTCACTAAATATCTATAAATATTTGATTGTGAATCCAATAGTTGATATACATTAACTTGAAGTCGTTGTAGGAACCCAGGCATAAACTTTAAATCACCGATATGCCTTTGAGGCCTTCTTACCAAAATTTTATTATATTTCCAAAGCTCGCATATGAAACTTCTGATTAAGAATGGAGGAATCCTATCCATCGTAACAATCCTAGTAATTTTACGTCCCAACCTGCATGCATAGTTAACCAATCAGTTTGGCATTATTTTCTTTAATTTTCCTAAATAAGATGCATAGCAATAGAATAATATACATACAGTTAGAGTTCCAAGTTATGATGGGAGACAATAAATTGGAGAGATGATGTCATAATATAAACACAAGAAAGTATAACAGAAATTGCTGTTACAATCTAAATCTATTTGTCTATTCGGCGTTTCCCTTAATATTATATTCTCTAGCACGTAATTTTAAGTGGGATGGGAAAAAAATGAAAAGAAGAAAAAATCATCAAGTGTATACTTACGCAGGAAACCCTGAAATTCGTATTTCACTTTCCAACCATAAAAACTTACTCCCTCCGTTTCAGATTAGATGAGATACTTTCCTTTTTAGTATGTTTCAAAATAAATTATATATTTCTAAATTTGAAAATAATTCAACTTTAAACTCTTCATTTTATTTAATTTACCCTTAATGAGAAGCTTTTATAACCACACAAATGTTATGGACCCATAAAGCTTTTATCCCGTAAGCTTTTAAGACCACAAGTTTCAAAAAAAAAATTCTTAGCCTCCGTGCCGAGTCAAACTAGCTCATCTAAAATGAAACGGGAGAGTATAATTTTGTAGTATAAATGAAAGGTTATATAGCAGGTAAGTATTTCATTCTCACTGTACTAGACTCTTTCCTACCCTTTCCTTTCTCTGGTCAATTTATTTATTTTTTAAAAAAAGTATCTCACTTTCCACCCAACTAATAACTCTAGTGTCTCTATTGCCACTGTTTATCCTTAAAATGAGTAACAATTAAATTTGTACGCGGTAAAAGGATACGTGATTTAATTTAACATGAATAATCTATGGACAAAAATTAATTTAAGTATAGATACGCAAACTAACCGAACTAAACGTGATGAACAATCAAGCATGGCCTTTTAAATGAACACTAAAAATTGACCTCGGTCGAGCCCTCGAGAACGGCTCAGTTGTAACCGAATAATTAAGCAGCTGAAGAACACAATGAACAGTAGCTAAAAAATAAAAATAAACTTTTATTGCTTTGATATGTGTACCAACAGTGGTCTTAAAATAAAAAAGTTCTCCCCTTTATGTAGTAGGGGAGTTTCAATCCTATTACAAGTCTAAATAAGATAAAAATCTTCTTTTCCTAGTAAATATCGATCTGCAGTTGATATCGGGCAGGATTTGCATCGTAATATCCGGTTGAGGGAGGATATTACGGCTCCCCACTTATCATGTTTAACCGGTTCTCTTTTTTCTTATTCTCTAACCTTCACTATGCCCGGACCCAGTGTTCAGCCGTGTCCGATCCCGGATGCACCGTTCGTCCTCCCTGGACTTCGAAATGAGGAACCCTTCGGCTTTACTCGAGGTTGTGTCAGGTAATTCTTCCTTCTCGTTTCTTTACCGGGAAATCGGGGGTAACACTATCCTCAATTTTACCCGTACACAGATAGTCACCTCACTTTTCGAAGAGCAAACTTATCGAAGCGACGAGAAGTGATTAATCGACCCTGATTCCTTTCTCTGTACGCTGCAGTCGGGTCGATGAGTCAGTGAAACGTCCCATCAATTATGTCATTCTGACTTCGGACACGTGTCAGACGTCGGTTGACTGTCCTCGAATGCAAAACTTCACGCATTAATTACCTCCCTCCTATAAAAGCTTGGATTCTTTTTTTACTTTTTTACTTGCCGATTCCAAACCTTCTTAAGTTACCCCCGAACTTTTTACTTGCTCATAATTCCTTCAAATCTTTATACATTGTTCTTCACATCTTCGTATCTTCATCTTCCCATCTTCAAATCTTCATATTTTGTCCTTTGAATCTTCAAGTTTGACCTTTAAACCTTCATTCTCATCTTTAAACCTTCATACTTGCCTTTAAACATTCATATTCCAAGAATTCGATGGCGAAAACTTCAGAATTTGTGCCCGAAAAGACCGCCCCTTCAACTTCTAACCCGACCGCCGATGTCGAGATGGTCCTACCTGAAGCGGCCCCGGAACCTCCTCTAAAGAATTTTGTCCCCAAATATTGCTCTATAGACAACGACTTTAAGGTCGAAAAAGCCTCCAAGCAAGGGGATCGATGTGAGGAGGTGTGGAGGAACATATGCTCCGTCACCGAGGACACGCTCCCGACGGTTCGGGAGGAATGCACATGGGAGGGCAAGGAAGTGGTCGTCCCTGGACCTGATGAGGACATCACCATACATGTGGAGGGGTACTTGAATGTTTATATGTACCCCTTTACGCTTGGCCCGGTGGATACAATAGTCATCGACTTCTGCAAAAGGTACAAGGTCTGCCTCGGTAGATTCACCCATCCTTTTGGAGGATAGTGATCCTCCTCCGTCACTTTATTAATAACACGGAGGAGCCTTATTTTACCATTGACCATCTGCTTCGCCTCTACAATCCTCGAATCTTTCGAGGGAGATTAATCAAGCTTGTCCGACGGGCAAAGAAAGCCCCATTCTCGAGCATCGATGAAGACAGAGATCGAGGCTGGTAGGGGAGATTTGTTCGGGTGAAGACCGATGATCTCATTCTCTCCGAGTTCCTGCTGTTCCCTAAAAAGTGGAACCTAACACGGAAATTCCTCTCATCTTGAGTAGTTAAAATATTTTTTAGGTTTCATTCTTCTTTATCATTGCCCGGTTCTCCTGCTGTGCAGCGGTCGACCGAGTCCCCATTGCAATTCCCCGTTTCAAAGAGTAGGTCGAGGGGATCTGCAAACAGCTATCATACTTCGAGTACAAATGGCATAAACTCTCAAAGGGCAACTGGGAGGCCCGTTCCCATGGTGATTGTCCTTCCCTCGATTGAGTTTCCTTTTTTAGTCAACTTTCATTTTTACTAAGTCCATTTCTTCCTTCCACTAGTTTGCCCAAAACCACTGAGCTTCGGGTGGTGGATAAGGAGGGGGCTTTGTCCTCAACTGCTAAACCCTCCGCTTCGGGACAGCCTGACACCAAGGCCGCTGTAAAGAAGGAGGAGAAAAAGAGAAGAAAGATGGGGGTCTTCTGGTTCCCCATATGCGGACGCCGAGGCCAAGAAAAAGAGTGTAACGGTTAGGGTTTGAAATAGCAACAAGAAGAGCACTCGGGCCAGGGTACCGGACTCTGAATCCCTTTACTAGCTTAGGGACTACCCTGAAGATAATGACTTGGAGTTCGCCACCCATGGGCTAGCCATTGATGCAGAAGTGTGGGCAGCACCAGAGTGAAGCGACCGGGAGTCCGAACTCTCTTCATCTTGGGAGTCCGAGGGAAAGCCAGCGGCTACGGCCTCTCGAGAAGCTACTCCCTCTCCTAGAGAAGCCAACAGTGTCATTGACATCCCGGAGTTTCCGTCTCACATGGTGTCTTTATTTGACGAGGCTCAGGCTATTAAAGCAAATCCAACCGAGACATCAGAATCCGTAGATGAGGCCCTCAACCTGTTCTTTAAAGGCATGGAAATCGGTGCGCTAGAAGACTACTCCGGGTTTTGACACCTGGAGATCCCGAAAAAGGACGTGCTGACAAACTCAGGTGCGCCGAGCTCGAGCCTAAAGCGAGTGAAGCAGTTCCCCTCCCCAAGCATCGATCCCGACCATAAAATAATGGTCATGTTGACGATCCCGGCGGATACCCGGGTGCTGTCTGGACCGGTTGGCGTTGCTAGCTACCTTTGCTGTTTGGTGACCGAAGAGGACCAAGTGAAGATAAATAAAGTGGATGCATCAAGCCTCTTCAACGAGGCACAACAAGTTCTAAATAGGGTATATTTTTCTTTCATTGTATTCCTTAAAGGGTTCATTTAACCTTAGCACAGTTTTATGATTTCATTTTTGTTTCTCAGGCCTCAGTGCTTCACCATGAGAGCTTACATCGATCTCGCGTGGAGTGAGCCATCTCGAGTTTAAGCTCAAGCAGCATGTCCAGCATAAGGACATGTACAAAGCTCTTAGTGAGCAAAGAGATGAGGCCCTCAAGGAACTCCCCATCCTCCAAGTCGGGCTAGAAAAAACTCAAAAGGAGGCCTTGTCGGTGAAATGGGAGCATGCCTTTCTAGTCGAAAAGGTAAGGGTATTTGAGATTAATAACGAGAAGCTAAGCATAGCTTCTAACGCCACAACCTCGCGGTCCAAGAGAAGATAGATCTGATCGACCAACTTGGGCCGAAATGAACGAAGCCAAAGCCTTGACCCAGGCATTGAGGAGCAAGATGGATCTCTTGGCCTGGGAAAAGGAGGCCACCAAAGAGGACATAGCATCGACCAAGGACCAGCTCCGGGTGATGAAAAATAAAGCCGACAAATGGTCTCGGCTTAATGATAAGCTCCAAGCACAACTAGACTCGGCCATCTTGGAATGGGATGCCCTTGGCCGGGAGTACACCGCATTGAATTCCAAGCTGGAGGCTGTTTCGAACGATTCCTCTGAGGTCCAGGATATGCTGGCCTAGTATAAGAACGATGTGGAGGTGGCCGAGGCTTGTATAATAACGAAGGCCGAGTATGTGAGGTAATAATCCCAAAGAGAGACCCTCAAGGAGATCCATGCCCGGGGGTTTGATCTAACATACATGATCGAAGAGGCTCGAGGCTGAAGCCAAAGAGATATACGAGCCCGAGGGCTCAGGCAGCGAGTCGGGCTCTGGCAAAGACAAGGCAAAAAATGCCTTACTTTATTTTTTGTTTTCCTTTGTACATTTTTTTAATTATAGTGGGTCCGCCTCATAGTGCCTCTGTAAATACTTTTTATATATATAAAAAATTTCCCTTTAGCTATACTGTGTCCTTTACTTTTCAGCATCAGCTTACGACCTTTTGTATAAAATATGCCATGAATGCCTTAGCATAGAATTTGTCATAATTTAGAGTGTTCATTCCCCCAAAGCCCGAATGAGGCCCAGTTTAAGTAACAACTCCGAATTGCGTTTACTTCGGAAAATCTTACAAGAAATGAAGTCTTTAAAGTACTTGAATGTTTCAACCGGACACGATGATTTTTTGCCGAAGGTGGATCTTTTTATAGCCGGGTCTGAAGTGTTTTTTCATAGCTTTTAACTATGTAGAAGGACCTTACTTTATACGTACGGACTTGGCATCTCCGGGCCGTTTTAAGTTGGCCGTAGCCTTTCATGTTTGCGCCCTGCCTAATAGGCTCAATGCCTCCAGGATTCGATAGCCCGAGTTATCCGATCTTATTGTCGGATAGCATTCCCCGACTTAGGGAGGCCCGTGGGATCTAGGGTTTTGAACCCACTATTTATTCTAAGTAACTTAACCATAATATCGCTGGTGCAAATGTGAACTAATGAAATATAGAAGGCAAACTTCTTTTTATTACTTTGAACGTAGAGTGCATGATCAAAGGCACAAAGCTTTCTGCCATGGCAAAAATTAGCTACACGGGCACGGTTGGTTTCATCGTTTGACCCTTACAATTAAATCTAATATTCAAGCCTTGGCTTTTAATATCAAATAGAAAATGCCTTCTAAGGATCCTGGTTTAGGGCGTAATGCCCCTACCCTAAGTTTTTTAGACTGAGCTCGTGAGGGCTCGAATACTATCGATTCAATATGGGTGATCAGCAATCCCGGCGTCAGACCAGTCTTTAAAACTAAGGTATCATGCTTTACTATTACCTCGTTAAAAACCTTGATGTAAAACCCACTTCAGGAAAAAACCGGTCCAAGGGAAAAAGAGTGCAACACATGCTTTCAGACCTTATCCTCAGATTTAACCTCGACGGAACACTTGCATGGGTTATTTAAAAGCATAATAAACTTCATTAGAAATTGTGTTTGTACCTTAGCAGTAGTACCGCTTTAAGTGTGCCACATTCCAGTTGTTCGGTAGTTGTACACCATTCCCTGACTCGAGCTTATATGAGTCTTTCCCAATTATACCGGTAAATCTATACGAACCTTCCCAGTTCGGTTCTAGTTTGCCGTCATTTGGTTTCTTGGTATGTAGTGTAACTTTCCTTAATACCAAGCCTCCGACTTGGAAGTGTCGAAGGTTAGCCCTTCGGTTGTAGTATCTCCCCATTCGCTATTTTTGGGCTGCTAACCGGACTAGGGCGGCTTTTTGCCTTTTATCCAATAAGTCTAAGCTTCTGGCTATGTCCTTGTCATTCGACATCTCGGTAGCATACTGGAACCTTAGGCTCAGTTCTCCTACTTTGACCGGGATCAGATATTTTATGCCATAGACTAAAACGAATGTGTTCGTCGCACCGGTGCTTGACTTAGAAGTCATTCGGTATGCCCACAAGACCTCAGGCAAAATTTCTCTCCACATTCCCTTTGAATCGGTCAATCTCTTCTTCAGGTTTTGGAGTATAGTTTTGTTTGTTGACTCCGCTTGACCGTTCCCCCTAGGGTGGTGGGGTGTTGACAAGATCTTTTTAATTTTGTTGGCTTCGAGAAACTTACTTACCTTGCCGCCAATGAATTGCTTCCCGTTATCGCAAGAAATCGCGACCGGTATCCCGAACCGGCATATTATATGATCCCAGATAAAGTCAATGACCTCTTTTTCCTGAACCTTCTCGAATGCTTGTGCTTCGACCCATTTAGAGAAATAATGGGTTATAAGCAATATGTATTGGGGTTTGCCCGGTGCCCATAGCAAGGGGATGACAATGCCCATCCCCCATTTCATAAACGGCTATGGGGATAGGATTGGGTGGAGAATTTCCCCTGGTTAATAAATCATCGAGGCGTGCCTCTAGCATTCTTTACACTTTCGAACGAAGTCTTTCGCATCCTTCTCCATCTCGTTCCAGTAAAAACTGGATTTGATTAATTTCTGAACCAAGGATGCCACTGTTGAATGGTTTCCACATATACCCTCGTGTACTTCCCTAATTGCGTAGTCGGTCTTCCCCGGACCGAAGCACCTAGATAGTATCCCGAAAAATGATCTTCTGTATAATTTTCCATTGACCAAGCCGAACCTGACAACTTTAGTACGTAAGGCCCTCGTTCCTTGGGATCCGATGGCAATTTCCCTTTCTGAAGGTAGTCTGTGTATTTGTTTCTCCAGTCCCATGTCAATCTTGGTAAGTTCACTTCGGCGTGACCTTCTTCTATCACCGAGTTCATCAATTGCACTACTTCGCCGACATCAAATTCATCAGAGTCGACTAGTGACCCTAAATTAGCTAATGAATCGGCCTAGTTATTTTGATCTCGAGGTACGTGCTCCATAGTCCATTCCTTGAATTGGTGTAAGGTCACTTGCAAATTATCCAAGTACCTCTGCATCCGTCCCTCTTTTACTTTAAACGTCCCGTTGACTTGGTTGACAACGAGAAGGGAGTCACACTTAGTATCGATCACCTCGGCTCCCAAGCTCTTAGCCAATTCTAAACTTGCAATCATAGCCTCGTATTCGGCTTCGTTGTTAGTCAATTTCATAGTTCTGATAGACTGTCTTATTACATTACCCGTAGGTGGTTTTAATTCGATGCCCAACCCGGACCCCTTTGCATTGGAAGCACCATCTGTGAATAGGTTCCAGACCCCCCGAGCTAGTCCCCGAGGCGAGTAGTAATTCCTTTTCAACCTCGGGTATCAAGTCCGGCATGAAGACGACCAAGGCATCTGCCAAAATCTGAGATTTTATGGCAGTCTGAGGTTTGTACTCGATATCGTACCCGCTAATCTCAACGGTCCATTTGGCTAGCCAGCCAGAGAGCTCAGGTTTGTGCATAACATTCCTTAGCATGGAAGCGACCACGACACATATGGGGTGACACTTAAAATACTGCTTCAATTTCCTAGACACGCTCAATAAGGCGAGTGCTAGTTTTTCTAAGTGTGGAAACCTTGTTTGGGAATCTCCTAGGGTTATAATAACATAATAAATTTAAATTGCATACCTTCTTCTTCCTGAACCAGGACACCACTTACCGTTATCTCGGAAACTGCCAAGTAGAGGTATAGTTGTTCATTCGCCTGCGGAGTGTGTTACAAAGGAGGGCTCTATAGGTACCGTTTGAGTTCTTCTAAAGATCGCTGACACTCTGGGGTCCAAGAGAAGTCGTTCTTCTTTTTTGTAATGAGAAGAATCGGTGGCTCTTGTTTGACGACCTTGAAATAAACTGATCCAACGCGGCTATCCGCCCGGTCAGCCTCTGTACTTCCTTGACCTTGTCAACTATGGTGATATCTTCTATGGATTTTATCTTGTTCGAGTTTATCTCTATTCCCCGATTGGATACCATGAACCGGAGGAACTTGCTCGAGATGACCCTGAAAGCACACTTCTCCGGGTTCAGCTTCATGTTTTATTTCCTCAATATGTCAAAGGTTTCCGGCAAATGCTTCAAATGGTCCTCTGCTCGTAGACACTTACCTAACATATCGTCAATATAAACTTTCAGTGATTTTCCTATTTGTTTTTCGAACATCCAGTTAACTAGACATTGATATGTGACACCTGAATTTTTTAGCCCAAACGACATTACGTTATAACAGTAGGTTCCAATTTAGTTATGAAAAAAGTCTTTTCTTGATCATCCGGGTCCATCTGAATTTGGTTGTACCTGGAATAGGCATCGAGAAAACTCAGTATGTCATGTCCAGCCGTCGCATCGATCATTCGATCAATGTTAGGCTAATGGAATGAATCCTTCGGACATTCCTTATTTAGGTCCTTATAATTTACACACATCCTAAGTTTGTTTCCTTTTTTGGGTACGATTACTACGTTAGCTAACCAATTCCTGTACTTAACTTCCCGGATGGAACCTATTTTCAAAAGTTTAGATACCTTATATTTGATGAATGTGGGTTTGATTTCGGACTGTGGCCTCCTCTTTTGTTTGAACGGGTGGAACTTTGGATCCAGGCTCAATTTATAAATCGTCACCTCCGAGGGGATCCCTATCATGTCTAAGTGGGACCAGAAAAAACAAACCTCATTAGCTTTAAGGAAATCAATAAGTTTTTTCCTGAGCTCAGGAGTTAACCCCATGGCCGAGTATACCTTCCTATTCGGTAGGTGCTCGATCAATATAACCTATTCGAATTCCTCGATTGTCGATTTAGTGGCATTGGTATCATCGGGTGATATAAAAGATATCAGGAAACTGTAATCCTCCTTCTCGTTTGTTGTGTGCTCCTCCTGTTTTTCCGGCCCGATTGAGGTCGAGATCGTTGATTTCTATTTGGTTTCCCTTTATTCGACCAGCCCCCTATTTTTTGATGTCGAAACCGCAGGCACCGGGATAACTTTATTGACAACGAACATCTCCTTTGCGGCTGGCTGTTCTCCGTAGATTGTTTTGATTCCTCCCAGAGTGGGAAGTTTCAACACTTGATGTAAGGTTGAAGGCACCACCCTCATGATGTGAACCCATGCCCTTTCAAACAAGGCGTTGTACCTCATATCCCCCTCAATCACGTAGAATTTTGTTCTTGGGTAGTCCCGACAGCGTTTACTGGCAGGGTTATTTTACCCTTCATCATCTCGCACGCCATGTTGAATCCGTTCAACACTGGATATGATTTGGCCCAATAATCCCAGTTGTTCTACGACCCTTCATCGGATGATGTTGTCTGATCTACCTGGATAAACTAATACACGTTTAACTCGAGATTTATTGATAAGTATGGATATTACTAGTGCATCGTTGTGAGGCTGGATGATGCCCTCGGCATCCTCGTCGCTGAACGAGATGGCTCTCTCCGGGACGTAATCCCGGGAGCATTTTTCCCTCGTGATAGAAACTTTGGCGCATTTTATCATTGGCCCTTGTGGGACATCCACTCTCCCAATGATCATGTTGATCACGTGTTGGGGCTCCTCTTGTTCAATCTGTTTGTTGGCGTCCCTGTTTTTGAAATGAGTTTTGGCCCGTTCATTTAGGAATTCCCGAAGATGTCCGTTGTTGAATAGCCGAGCCACTTCTTCCCTTAGCTGTCGACAATATTCAGTCCTGTGACCATGAGTACCATGGTACTTACACACCAAGCAGTGATCCCTCTATGCGGTGTTGACGACCAATTTTGCCCCTCCCTATTTAAAATTAATTTATTTATACTTAATAACTTACAATGAATGTTTTAAAAATATTTTCTGTCAATAAATACCTATTTCTATAAATTAATTTAGTATTAGTTTCTGAAATTAATCATTTGGCATAAGTATTATGTAATTACAAATATATTTTAGGGTTATTAAAATAATTTCGATGCATAAGTTCTATAATTAATTCAATGAATTACTTCTTAAAATAGATTATTAGTTTACTATTTCAATAATTCAAATTAATGTCCTAGTGAAGTATTTTTACAAATAATCAATTAATTGCAATAGTTAGTAGTGTTTAATAATCTTAATTTTTACTACATTTTATTGAAAATAATTAAGTTTATTTAAAATAATTTCAAAAGGGATAAAGACCAAAAAGTCTATGATTACAATTCCTTAGTTAATTACAAAGTTGCTATCATTTAAATTGTTTCTAGTGACACAATCCTAACACCCATCTCATTTGCCACCTTGGTAATCCGTGACACCCTCTCTTAGCCAATGAGAGCACGCCACGTCACTCACCTATCTCACTCACAGAACAACCACAAAGTCATCTAGGCCGTTCATTTTTAATCAATGGCCCATGATTTTCACTCTATTTTGTCTTTAATTATTAAACACTCAGACCATTTAATCCTAACCGTTAGATTACAGGAATCCAACGGACACCGAAATTCCGCCCTAAAAACTTTTAACCCCTAATTTATCAGGGCTGTTGATCTAATGATCTAACGGCCCAGGTTCCATCTCCCAACTTTAACCTAGAGACCGACCAAACACCCCCCAAAACGTTAATCATTTCACTCAAAGACCCGGCCGCCTCCTTTTCCCCTTTCCTCTATATTCTCTCAACTCCCATCACCCTAATCAGTCAAGAAAACCTTGCACAAATTCGTGAAAGATCTCAAATCGCCTAGAAAATGTTCCTTCTGCCTCTATTACCCAGGCTTCTCGCTGAATCCTTACTCATTTCGCCTTTGAAATTCAAAACCCCAAATCCAAAAAACCCTAGCCTGGAGATAAAACTTAAATTCAGCCATGGCTTTTCAAATCCATGGCATGCATGGCCTTTAATTCTGTCTCTACACTACGAAGCTCATCATTCGTTTCCCTTTTTGCCATTCGATTTCAAAAGCCCTCGTTGAAGAGGTCATACCAGATGG
Source organism: Nicotiana otophora (assembly GCA_000715115.1). NCBI lineage: Eukaryota > Viridiplantae > Streptophyta > Magnoliopsida > Solanales > Solanaceae > Nicotiana > Nicotiana otophora. The sequence continues at coordinate 209,967 of AWOL01S0001789.1, forward strand.
TGAAACTTCAACTCGCCAGACCTCCTCCTTTGTCTTTTCAAATCAAAGGTGAGTCTGGGATATTAGCTAGCTTCAATGTTGATATTCAACACCCTGAGGTCAAATGCAATGACCTTTGGGTATTAGGGTTCTGACCAGCAGTCTTTGTACCTCATTAATTAGCTTCTCTCATCTCAGGTAAATCATCAAGCGATTTTCCCTCTGTTCTCTTTCCATTTCACTCAATCTTGCTATCATCATCAATCTATCGTCACTTTCTACTATTATTTTTAATTTTGTTAAAACCTTAGAGACTTAATGGAACTATAAATAGAGCCTTTAATATTCTGACCATACACACAACAAAATTACGAACTAATCACCTAACACTGAGAAAACCACACACAAACACTGATAAGTTTAGGATTCCAAGACTTAGGTTCTTACTGTTTTTCCTTTCTTTTTGATGAGTACTATCGTTGGTCTAAACTTGAGGTTTTCTGGGATCTTAAGCAACTGAAAAGAGCTCTCGTTTGGTCTGCTGCTCTCAAAAAGGTCAGCACCTCTCACATTCTTATCTTTTGTTCATTTCTTTGAATGCTACAAGCATGCTAAGTTAGGTTCTGTATATTACCGTTGTTTTATGGTGTTTAATATGTTAATACTTGTGTTCTGTTAGTTTAATGGCTATTTGTGATTAGTTGTCTTGCTATGAGTCTTTAAATATTAGTTGATTAAACGAAATAATTGATTCTTGCTGATCTTGTTTCCTGAGTTTCCAACAGCCTACATGTTTAAGTTATTATATGTTCATGTTCACATGAACCTCATAGCTCTTATTGGCATGTAGTAACTTTTATCCTTGCATGTTGCATCTCTGTAGCTTGTGAGCTTTTGAAGTTGAACTTATATTCTGATAACTACAATTGAATGAATTTGAAGGGGTTAAGTTTATATCCTCTATCCTTTTAAACCTTGAGCAGGAACTGTAAGTGTTTATATTCTGATACTTATGTCTGTTAGACTGTTAGTACTATGGTCTTTCAATTTGTTTAGTTGCTTGTTGCTTCTATTAACCTAATCGTGTTTGAACTAAACCTCTCCTTTCTTCTCCCAGTAATCCTATTGTACACACCTCTTAAAACTATGTCATCTTTCCTCATAATGTGATCATGAATCTGTTTCTTTCACTTTATTAATTATAAAGAGTGATAATTGGTTAGATTGAACATTAATTGTTTTATTGATTAGTCAACACTCTCACCAACATGCTTATTTGGTATCATATCTCATATTTCGTATCTTTAGAGTCATCATGCAACTTTAAAAAGCTAGCGTCCCTTTTATCTTTTAAGGGACCTAGTTACTATACACCAACTAAGTGATAACTTGTAAAAGGGAAGCATGATCATCCTTGTATTCATGTACTAACCTAGACTCAAGTTTGAGTTGAACCTATACTGATGCAATGTCTATCCCTTATCTATAACTGCTGCTTAATCCAACTCTCAAAACGTGCAAGGTTTCCCCTGTCTGCATAAGATCATTACTGACCTGAAATGTTTAAGTAGCTTATAGAATACTGCATCCTCTTGCTTAGTTCCTGATTTTATATCCTGTCCAGAACCGCCCTAGTCCCTGCTCTCTTAATAACTTTAAAACCAAGCATGATCCCTAAAGTCTCATAAGGATCCTTGTTGATGTTGTCTGAACTTGGTGATTTATTAAGAGTATGATTCTGTAGAAATCCTCAGGGATTCCATATTGTAGTCTGTAAATTGCATACCTATAGAAAGGCTTGATCATGTCCTAGATGTCTTTGACAACCTCTGAAATGATTAGTCATGACTGTGTTGCCTGAATTTTCATTGCTGATTCTCTCTAAAAATATTAATATAGTAGTACCAACCTATGTATGTGCTGGAACTAAAGTCAGTCAGTTCACACTAGGTTTGCCATACACAAGAAACCTCTATATATGCTGAGTTGTTGTTGTATAGCCTTACCTATCCTTGGAGTATTGCTTTATTCTAAATTTGGACTTTTGTAACATGTAATGTTTCTGATGCTCACCTGTGTGTGTTTCAAAATCAGATCTTTAGAATTCATGTGATATATCTTTGTTTAGTAATCCAACATAGATTATATGTTCTTATGTTAGGGGGAAAGTATATATTTTGTGATAGGTAATGCTATAGCATCCAACTTACATTGGAAGGGCCTCATTGGAATTTAAACTCATAAGAAGAATATGTTGTTAGTGTTTAAGGGTATTTGGAAATGGAATTCGACTCTATGTTAGGATTCCCTCCCCGGTACAAGCATTGCCCTGGGCCTTGAGTTGTTGTTGTATAGACTTACCTTTCCTTGGAGTATTGCTTTACTCTAAATTTGGACTTTTGTAACATGTAATGTTTCTGATGCTCACATGTGTGTGTTTCAAAATCAGATCTTTAGAATTCATGTGATATATGTTTATTTAGTAATCCGACATAGATTATATGTTCTTATGTTAGGGGGAAAGTATATATTTTGTGGTAGGTAATGCTATAGCATTCAACTTACATTGGAAGGGCCTCATTGGCATTTAAACTCGTAAGGAAAACATGTTGTTAGTGTTTAAGGGTATTTGGGAATGGAGTTCGACTCTAGGTTGGGCTTCCCTCCCCGGCACAAGTATTGCCCTGGCCTTGAGTCCTTTGGGAACTTTGAAGTGTCGAGGGATCCAAAGGAAGCATCGACCTTGGGTGGGGCTTCCTCCTTAGCCCTTAATTCATTATCGCATTTAGTTCTTTGGGGGTTTAGTGTTTAATGACAACAAAAGGTTTTCAATGTAAATTATTTGCTAAGTAGAACCACCACATTAATATAATTTCCCACAGTATTGATTTTTTGTTTGCTTTGGCGATGGACGTACTGACGCGCCACATCCAAGGGGAGGTGCCGTGGTGAATGCTATTTGTAGATGATATTGTATTGATTAACGAGATGCGAGATGGTGTGAACGCGCAATTAAAGGTATGGAGGCAGACCCTGGAGTCTAAAGGTTTCAAGTTAAGTAGGACCAAGACAGAATACTTGGAGTGTAAGTTCAGTGGCGAGACTCAAGGAGGGGACGGGGAGGTGAGGCTGGACTCGGAAGTCATCCCTAGGAGAGGAAATTTTAAGTATCGTGGGTCTATTATTCAGGGGGGATGGGGAGATCGATGAAGATGCCACGCATCTTATTTGGGCGGGATGGATGAAATGGATACTCGCTTTTGATGTTTTGTGTGATACGAATGTGCCACCGAAACTTAAAGGTAAGTTCTACAGAGTGGTGGTCAAACCAACGATGTTATATGGGGCTGAGTGTTGGCCAGTAAAGATCGCTCATGTACAGAAGATGAAGGTAGGAGAGATAAGGATGTTGAGATGGATGTGCGAACACACCAGGTTAGATAGGATAAAAAAAGAGGTTATTCGCGACAAGGTGGTTGTGGCCCCTATTGAGGACAAGATGTGGGAAGCACAGCATAGTTGGTTTGGTCATGTGAGGAGCAGAAGCATAGATGCCCCGGTGAGGAGGTGTGAGAGGTTGACATTGGAGGACCTACGGAGAGGTAGAGGTAGGCCAAAGAGGAGGTGAGAAGAGGTGATTAGGCAAGATATGGCACAGCTTCAGCTGACCGAGGACATAACCCTTGATAGGAAGGTATGGAGGTCGAGTATTAGGGTAGTAGAGTAGATAGTCTAGGGTGTTCATAACAATAGTAATTACACGCAATCTCGCTTTTTGTTGATAGTATGGTTTTATAACTAACCGCTATTTTCTTTCATTGTTGATCACCTTACTATCTTGTTGTTTTTATTCTGCTTTTATATGTCTTTTTGGTACCGTCCCTTCTTATTTATATTTTTATTAATGTGGTGTTTATGCTTTCCTGAGCTGAGGGTCGTAAGATATGCGTACACACTACCCTCCCCAGATCCCATGGTGTGGGATAATACTGGGTATGTTGTTGTTGTTGTAATTATTTGTCTATACATCTGTCATGTGTATTTGAATATGCTTAGAATGTGGGAATGCTTCTAATGACTTTCTTTATTCTTTTGGACCTGCTGAGTTCCTAAGGAGTTCAGGCCCAAACCAACCTTGCTGCATCTTTGAAGAGTCCAGTCTTGCCATAGCCACACCTCTCAAATCGCCGGGCCTACCTTATTGAGGCTCAATTATCAGAGTCCAGTCCTCTCTCCCTTACTTTTTTTGTTACTGCTCCTTATTTCCATAGCTTAGCTTACTGTTTTCATTATTATTTTGCTTATTGCCTTTGTTGTTTTATCATATTTTATTTCTCATGTATTTAATACTTATTTATTAGATTATGTACTTTACTATCACAACCCAAAATCCACTATAGGCCGTGATGGCGCCTAACGCCGCTATCAGGCAAGCCAATGGTGATTTACCAATTTAATTACTCATTTTAGTAATTTTGAAATCATAATTTTCCTTAATTGTACAATATAAAATAGAATTTATAGAGTAAATAAAAATATTTACACGAACCACAATAATGATAAACCTGAAGGAACTCCCAAAACTCGGTGTCACAAGTACATGAGCATTTCTAAGAAATAAAATAATAATACAACGTCAGTCCCGAATGTAATAAGACAGAATAAAATAAATAGTACAATGGGGACTCGGTGGGCTGCGATACGTAGCCTGAAATGCAGCTCACATAAAGTCTCCTTAACAGGTATGCCTACGGGCCAAGGTGATTATCAATGAACCTGTCAGATCCTGCACATTTAGTGTAGACGTGCAGCATCAGTACGTAAATCAACGCGTACCCAGTATGTATCTAGCCTAACCCCGAACAAGTAGTGACGAGGGGTCGACATCGACACTTACTAAAGGTCCAATAAAGCAATGTAATAAAACTTAAGCAGATATACAATGTACGACAATAATAAAGTAAATCTGTAATGTTCATAATCTTCCAATTATTTCTTTTAAAGTATAAATTTCTCGATCTTATATCCTACTTTAACAACTCAGAAATTTTCAAGTGCCAATATCAAATAAATAAGGAACGCCGTATAGTATGTCGGGCATCAGTAGAAAGACTAACTCGTGAACATTCGGACTACTAGTGATATAATGCACGATTCTATCGAGGTCGTTCGGCCCGATCCAAAATAATGTGTACACTGCCGATGGTCGAGCGGCACGAACCATATATGCATCTATCTACTGCCAATGCGTTCAGCCCACTCCACAAGAAAAGGAAGGAAGTTACCAAATTACGAGCCACGTGTTTACAACAGCGTACATGAGTACAAAATGAATATAATCTTTATTGTTCTCAAATAAATCGCCCACAACACAAAGTGTTAAGGCTTGGCCTAGCATCCATATATTTATTTCTAAATCAATTTCATTTATAGCTTCAATTAATTAAGCCAGCATCATGAGTTCAAATAAGTCAAATATTACAAAATAAGATCCTGAGTACACCCGAACATCAACATACTTTAGCTACGTACGGACTCCCGTCACCTCTTGCGTACGTAGCACCCACAACTAGTTGCACATAATAAATAATAACACCTAAGGGGTGGTTTTCCCCTCACAAGGTTAGACAGGAGACTTACCTCGCTCCGAAGTTCCAAAACCTGCTCCAAGGCCTCTCTAACACCTCAAACCAAAGCCCGTCGATCCAAAACTATTCAAACAATGTGCAAACCAATCAAAATATACTCCAATACCTATAATAAACAATTTAGACAATTCCCAACTCCACTCGAAAAGTCTATAAAAATCAACCCTCGGGCTCACGTGCCCGAATTTCGAATAGTTTTGAACATAAACATTACCCATAGCCTTACGAACTCTAATATATAACTTATTCCCAATTCCACGTCCAATTTCGTGGTCAAAATCCAAAATACCAATTCTAGGTTTTCTACCAAAAACCCACAAATTCTACTAATTTTTATGTTTAAATATTTATACAAACTATGTATTTAACTTGTAATAGGTGGGAGTCACTTACCTTGTGTTGCTTGACAAAAATCTCCCCTTGAACTCTCCCAAATTCCCCTAACCAAGTACAAAAAGGAAGAGAAATGGGTCAAGTCCTGTTTTTAAAACAATCTGCCCAGCCGACATTTCGCACCTGCGGAATACCAGTCGCACCTGCGAAAAATCTATCGCAGGCCCGGTTCCCTCCAAGCCAGGCGAAATCCACTTCTGCGGACCATTTTTCACTTTTGCGCGACCGCTTCTGCGGTCCACCACGCGCTTCTGCGCTCCTGCATGTGCAGATACCCCTCCGCTTCTGCGACCCAGCTGCCCCTCTCATTTTCTGCTTCTGCGGAGCACCCTTCGCTTCTGCGGGCTCGCAGATGCGGCAATACACTCGCATTTGCGGCTACCCCGCTTAGTCCAAAGGTCGCTTCTGCGACCACAGTACCGCTTCTACGGCTCCGCACCTGCGGCCAAAACTTCGGATGTGCGGTTACACCAGATATGCTGCCACCAGCATTTTTATAAGGTCAAATTCAATCCGTTAACAATCCAAAATCCACCCTAGGGCCCCGGGACCTCGACCAAATATACCAACCAGTCCTAAGTATCATACGAACTTAGTCGAGCCTTTAAATCACATCAAACAACGCTAAAACCATGAATCGCACCCCAATTCAAGCTCAATGAACTCTAAAACTTCATACTCCTACATCTAAAACCGAAACCTATCAAATCAAGTCTGATTGACCTCAAATTTTGCACACAAGTCCTAATTGACCTTATTGAGCTATTCTAAGGCTCGGAACATCAAACGGACATCGATAATAAAACAATCCACATCAAACCACACTTATGCAATTCTTCAACTCTCAAAATGTTAATTTTCCATAATAGACGCTGAAATGCTCCCTGGCGATCCGATACTCAACCCGAACATACGCCCAAGTCCGAATTCATCATACGAATCTATTGGAACCTTCAAATCCTGATTCCGAGGTCATATACTCAAAAGTTCAATCTTAGCCAATTCTTTCAACTTAAAGCTTTCGAAATTAGAATTTCCTTTCCAAATCCATCCCAAACTTCCCGAAATTCAATTCCGACTAAACGTATAAGTCATAATACCTGAAGTGAAGCTGCTCAATGCCTCAGATCACCGAACGATGTACTGGAGCGCAAAATGACCGGTAGGGTCGTTACATTCTCCCCCACTTAAATATACGTTCATCCTCGAACGTGTTAAGAACTGTTCCGGAGTTGTCCAGAATCACTGTTTAACACCTCGCGCACCTACCCCGTGCCGCCACATACCGGTTGAACACACTAGCTCGAGCCAGACTGAAAATCCTCCCTAGAACCTTAGCTAACAAGCTTCAGAACCAAGTTCCAACTTCCGAATTTCTTTACGTGGCCTGATTCTAACACACGGACACCCTACCAATCACCACACACTGTACCAAAACATGATCATACATCTATGCTGAAATCACACCATACACCACATACGTTGGTTGCCCGTAATAACATCCTCCGACTACAATAGCTGGAATTTCACGAATTTGAGGCCTGCAATACATCTCATGATGCATATAAATCCTGTTCCAAATATCGCAATACTGCCGCGATGAAAAGGATGTGTAGGAACTCATAACCACCTGCCGAATCAAATTCATGGAGTCTCTCCTCCTGACCATAACCATTACCTCATTCTGAACTGAATAACGAGATTTTTTTAATGTACCTTATATAAATCTGATTGCACTAATTCCAGACCTAATAATCTCGTGTCACCCAGTACAAGCTGCTCAGGCAATAAACTATCTCAGACATTGCCAAAAATCTTAGATGATGCTCACAACGCGCCAACAAGCTACAACTCGAATGGGATATATAAGGAAGAACGAACTCTGGAGAAGGACTACCCAGCCCGCGTAACAAATAAAACGGCCGAATAGATGTCGTGAACCCACCTCAGGGATGAAAAACAAGACACACCAAAATAAGTGTAAGGAGCTATGCTCAACATCCCGCTGTTGCGGCTTTCAACCCGATCCGACATGACACTGTTGCGGTGCGCAACCCGATCCACATAACAATCACAAAGAAAATACACATAGCAACCCGTTATGCTTATACTTACGAAATGCCCAAAAATTGACCATAAGCATGCCAAGCTCATATTACCAATCCCTGGGGAGACAGACAACGCCATATGTTACGAAACCCAAGCACAACCAAGGTGCAATGATGACCTGCATCTCGAGAGCCACCTACTCACATAACACCACAAGCTACATGGGACCTCAACACGTGTGCAAATAATCAAACCGCCTCACAACCCACATGGCACAATAGAGATTTACATGGAATAGTTGACGACGGAAATAACATCCAATGCCCGATGACTCCTCCGTAAGCAATGCTATGATGACTAAACACATCTGACCTGATGCGGCGCACCCACTCATATTAGGACCACCAGCGGACCTCAAACCGATTCTGATCATACCATACTGGGCTAATAACTTTCCAAAGATCCATAATGGCCCTATTCATGAAACATAAGGACAGCCGCCCAATCCGGGACAAACTCACACAGTCTACAGATCAAGGAAATAGAATGCCTCTCAGACATAAACCCTCTCAGTAATGATAGTACCATAATCTTCATACTTGGTTTCAATCCTTAACAATCAAGTGACTAATATGACACACGGAAATAGATTTCCCCCGTGGAATACACTCCCACGACCTCCCGCTCAGGTGGCAAAGTCCGCACATCCATTCCACCAACCGTACAAATTTTGCAAGGCAAATCACAAGCCGCCAATCAATACATAATGCCTCTTCCACAGAACACCATTCTCAGGCGACACTAAGATAACGCCAGCTCACTCTAAACATCTGAATTCTTCCCTGATCATCTGAGCTCGTGACATTCTTATCAACACCAGACAGGAACCTTGATCCTCAACTAACAATTCCCATACCGCCCAGTGCACCCATCATGTCGCTACGCGATAATACACGCATTCACCATAACCCTTGAACTACTAGTAGATTAACCACTTCATTGGCTAAAAACCTTTCACTTAGCTCATTTCAGAAGAACCACTGCAACACGCAACTGAATTCTCAAACCGCAGAAAATACAACCTCAAGTCGTGATCTAAACCGTCATAACTCTCCCGGAATCCATTTACACAACCAAGCCATCGAAATCAAATATTTCTCAAATCAATCAGGTTATGGTGGTTGTTAAGCCCGCACGTACAACCACAAACTACATGTATGACTTCACACGCTGAAGGAACTAATCATTGCCACAATCATGTCGACCCAACCATTACTAACCGACCTAACTTCTTTCAATGTACTCTTCACCTGATTTAGAAATATAATAGTTCCATTCACAACATAACAAAATCAATCCGCACTTATCCCGAGTGACCCGAATCACGAGACCACATCCTCTCAATACCCATAAATCATCTCATACCCTTTTCAACAGAACAATAGCATCTTCAACTGTTACATCCATTTTGCATGACCTTCCGTGCATCCGAAGCTATATCTTTCTTTACTCTGATACTGCACCGTATACCCAATGATAAGATAGAAAATTCCAAGTCCCGTCCGTAATCCTCTGTGAAAACTCGATCCTTAACTACACAACGGACCCGAAATCCTTAGGCATTGCACTAAAATTTTTGAACTCACTAGAACCATCGTTGAGAGCCACCCACTCTGACCTGATCCCGAATCTAACTAATTTCGACGCTTTGCGAGCACCTGAACACAGTCCCGGAGAAGCAACCAACTGAATTTCTTCCCTTGTACATTACATCCTTAAGAAGCATAACTCTGAGTCTTTCCAAAACCTGCACCTAAATCGATAAGGTGAAGTATAGCACATATTCATCAAATTCCTTGTTCTAATTACTCCTGATATTTGTTTTTCTTAGTCATAAATAATCCACCAACGTATTGATACCCAGAAACCGCACAAGCAGACAACTATGCGATCTAATCGTAGGCGGTGGGGCTCCCCCACTTAGCTTTAAACTACCATCACATAATGTAGAGCCCACAACGATTCCTTCTTCTCATCTACCATGATCCCATACCGTTATCCCACCAAATTTCTCGAAATCTTTTGTTAAGCTTTTCATGAATCATTCTGAATCATCAGCCACAGTCACACACTCGACCTCATACCGGTTAGCTAGTAGTATTCTTCTCAGAAGCTTCATTAATTTCACGCAACCGCTAACCTACTCACAGGAGATAACCCACCTGTGGAATTCCTTGACGACATCTTCCAACGACGCTGCACTGGGTACTACTACCACAAAATCAGTAAATCCTTCTGAGCTCATGCTTGCTCACCAGCTGAATAGGTTTGTTCCTTCCCCATTGACTTCACCTAAAAGTTCAACAATACCTTCCAAACTCAAGTCATACTATATCTGAAACGATAATCAAATCTTCACACCCCTCTTCGTTTCAAGCAACTCATTTCGTCCATACTCAATCTTTCTTCGTACCGTGACCACCATTCCAAATAAAATCCATAGAAAAATCACCTTCCATCACGATTCCCAAACCATGCGGCTATCCTGCCACGGAATCCATATACTAATCTACCACTCTTACTTCGGTTAAACCATCTCCTTTAAGAAACTTCTCAATCTCTGCTCTTCATACTTGACCTACTAGTACATCAACCACCGCGAAACACTTCCCACCATGTCCTCCCTCATACTTTGCTGCCAAATGTTGCATCAAATCAAAATTCCATATCTATAGCACCTAAACCAATAAATTATTACCGACTCTAAGCCTCTCCGCAAATCATCTTTATCGAGCCATCAACATTAGAAGTACCAATTCGATTCCGAACTGCTGCACACCATTATCTCTGACCACCGCCCCTCAGACCCCTTTTCACAACACCCTTCCCCGAAGGCAAAATCAAGGGAGACCATAACACCAGCGAACCGTAATGCGTTCAAACAAGGACGAAGACACCTCATCACAAGGAAAATTCTACCACGCTCGAAAATATCAAGTCTCGTTACTTCATCAACCAAACCTGGACATCTATAGTCCGATTATCTTTCCTCCGCTGGAATTAAATGTTGAACCCCTCAATCATGCACTGAGAAATCCTCTCTTCATGCGATTCACTGCCTCAACACATAAACGAGCACCTTACCATTTCACCAACATTGTGCGATAACAACGCATAGACATCATAGAAATATATGCATAGTCTCGAAACAATAAGAAATACAGATACTAGGCTGGAACAAAGAACATTCTTCCGCAAGGCGACGATAATAGCATGCCCAAACATGCAGGGAAAACATCCTGCACCACGTCTGTAGCACCACTACAACTCCTCGATGCCCAATTGATAACAGTGCTTCGCATCGCATAAGATTGAGTAGGAAGGAACTAAAGGCACAAGCCTTAATGGAATAAAATCGCATAATGAGGAATCAAGAAGGGAAGTGCACCTAACAGCCCTGTAACATCTCGAAGATAAGTAAACACGTCTATGTACCGATCCGCAATACTCTACTAGACTTGCTTATGACTCGTGAGACCTAAGTGAACCTAAGGCTCTGATACCAAGCTATCACAACCCAAAATCCATTATAGGTCTTGATGGAGCCTAACGCCGCTGTCAGGCAAGCCAACGTTGAATTACCAATTTAATTACTCATTTTAGTATTTTTGAAATTATAATTTTCCTTAATTGAACAATATAAAATAGAATTTACAGAGTAAATGAAAATATTTACACGAACCACAATAATGAATAACCTAAGGGAACCCCCAAAACCCGGTGTGACAAGTGCATGAGCATTTTCTAAGAAATATAATAATAATAATACAACGTCTATCCCGAATGTAATAAGACAGAATAAAATAAATAGTATAATGGGGATTCGGTGGACTACGATGCGTAGCCGGAAATGCAGCTCACATAAAGTCTCCTCAACAGGTGCGCCTATGCATCAAGGTGATCATCAATGAACCTGTCAGATCCTACACATTTAGTGCAGAAGTGCAACAAGAGTACGTAAATCAACGCATACCCAGTAATTATCTAGCCTAACCCCGGAGACGTAGTGACGAGGGATCGACATCGACACTTACTAATGGTCCAATAAAGCAATGTAATAAAACTTAAGTAGATATACATCGTACGGCAATAATAAGGTAAATCTGTAAGGTTCATAATCTTCCAAATATTTCTTTTAAAGTATGAATTTTTTGATCTTGTATCCTGCCTTAACAGCTCAAAAATTTTCAAGTGCCAATATCAAATAAATAAGGAACACCGTATAGTATGTCAGGCATCAGTAGAAAGATTAACTCATGAACATTCAGACTACTAGCGATATAACGCACGATTCTGCCAAGGTCGTTCAGCCCGATCCAGAATAATGTATACACTGTCGAGGGTCGAGCGACACGAACCATAGATGCATCTATCTACTGCCGAGGCGTTCGACCCGCTCCACAAGAAAGGAAGGAGGTTACCGAATTACGAGCCACGTGTTTACAACATCGTACATGGGTACAAAATGAATATAATCTTTATTGTTTCTCAAATAACTCACCCACGACTCAAAGTGTTAAGGCTTGGCCTAGCATTCATATATTTATTTATAAATCAATTTCATTTTTAGCTTCAATTAATTAAGCCAGCAATATGAGTTCAAATAATTCAAATATTACAAAATAAGATCCTGAGTCTACCCGGACATCAACATGCTTTAGCTACGTACGGACTCTCATCACCTCGTGCGTACGTAGCACCCACAACTAGTTGCACATAACAAATAATAACACCTCGGGGGTGGTTTCTCCCTCAAAATGTTAGATAGGAGGCTTACCTCACTCTGAAGTTCCAAAACCGGCTCCAAGGTCTCTCTAACACCTCAAACCAAAGACCGTCGATCCAAAACTATTCAAACAAGGTGCAAACCAATCAAAATATAATCCAATACCCATAACAAATAAATTTAGACACTTCCCAACTCCGCTAGAAAAGTCTATAAAAATCAACCTTTGGGCCCACGTGCCCGGATTCCGAAAATATTTGAACATAAACATTACCCATAGCCTTACGAACTACAATATATAACTTATTCCCAATTCCACGTCCAATTTCGTGGTCAAAATCCAAAAATACCAATTCTAGGTTTTCTACAAATTTTCATGTTTAAATCTTTATACAAACTATGTATTTAACTTGTAATAGGTGGGAGTCACTTACCTTGTATTGCTTGACGAAAATCTCCCCTTGAACTGTCCAAAATCGCCCCAACCAAGTGGAAAATGGAACAAAAATGGGCCAACTCTCAATTTTAAAACAATCTGCACAGTCGACCTTCCACACCTGCGGAACACTTACCGCATCTACGGCTCCTTACCTGTGGAAAATCCGTCGCAGGTGCGGTTCCCTCCAAGCCAGGAGAAATCTGCTTATGCAGACCAATTTTCGCTTCTGCACGACCGCTTCTGTGGTCCACCACGTGCTTATGCGGTCCCGCATGTGTGTATACCCATCTGCTTCTGCGACCCAGCTGCCCCTCTCGTTTTCCACTTCTGCGGAGCACCCTTCGCTTCTGCGGGCTCGCAGATGCGGAAATACACTCGCATCTGTGGCCACCCTCGTAGTCCAAAGGTCGCTTCTACGGCCACAATGCCGCTTCTGTGGCTCCGCACCTGTGGCCAAAACCGCTCAGGTGCGGTTACACCAAATATGCTTCCACCGGCTTTTTCCGAAGGCCAATTCAATCTGTTAACCATCCAGAATCCACCCGAGGCCCCCGGTACCTCGACCAAATATACCAACAAGTTCTAAAATATTATATGAACTTAGTCGAGCCTGTAAATCACATCAAACAATGCTAAAACCATGAATCACATCCCAATTCAAACTCAATGAACTTTAAAACTCCATACTCCTACATCCGACGCCGAAACTTATCAAATCGAGTCTGATTAACCTCAAATTTTACACACAAGTCCTAATTGACCTTACGGAGCTATTCCAAGGCTCGAAATCCTAAACGGACATCGATAACATAAAATTCCACTTCAATCCAAACTTATGAAATTCTTAAACACTCAAAATGTTAACTTTCCACAATAGACGGTGAAATGCTCCCGGGTGATCCGATACTCAACCCGAACATAAGCCCAAGTTCTAATTCATCATACGAACCTATTGAAACTTTCAAATCCCAATTCCGAGGTCATATACTCAAATAGCCAATTCTTCCAACTTAAAGCTTACAAAATTAGAATTTTATTTCCAAATCCATCCCGAACTTCCCGAAATTCAATTCTGACCACACGTACAAGTCACAATACCTGAAATGAAGCTGCTCAAGGCCTCAAACCACCGAACGATATGCTTGAGATCAAAACAACCGGTCAGGTCGTTACATTTACTTTCATGTTCTAGTATTGCATGAAACTTAGGCAAACCTTAATTAATAAACGACTTGAGAGGAATTAATTAGTAATTAATCTTCGCCCATGTCAATTATAATTTCCTCATCTTGTATACTCACCTTTCTTCAAGATTATGAAGCTCGGGCCTTTAATCACAAATAGCAGCTCGTTTTCAAAAGGAAATCCAGAAAGAATCGCTGGATTTTATTAACGTGGAATGAAATCAACTTTTTCTCGTAAAAGCAATAAGGCACTTCCATATCAAATGAATTTTCAAAGATCCACTTCTTCAGAATTTTTAAGAAAAACCAAGGTACACTTAAAATCATTTTCTTACATATAACTCTTAAAATTACTCTAGCATCTATACTTACTTTCATGACTTAATAATTACAAGCCTTAAAATATATACTACTTTCAAACCCTCTTAATCTCCAATAACTCTTTTATAATCCTACACCCTTTCTGTGTCTCATATATGCATTCTCTTTATCATGTAGTAAGTCGTGCCTTGGTAATAATTAAGCATAGTATAAATAACTGATTCCTTAAAATTAGTCTAAGTCCTATGGAGCTACCTCATGTATATTCTAAGGGGTGCCTAACACCTTCCCCTTAGAAGAACAAAAACCCTTACCCATAATCTCACCGGTTTGCAAACCTATAGTGAACATAACTTAGTAATTAAATAGGTACCCTAGTATACCCTTAAATATTAGGTGGCTACTCTCTTTCATCAATAACAGAGAAACCACAAGTTGAATCTTGTCTTGACTAGTGCAAAATAGGGCTCAACAACATGGCGACTCTGTTGGAGATAATCATACTTAGGTTTTGACCTTAGCAGACTTAGACTAATTTGGCCTCTAAATTTATTTATACCTTGCTTTGATTATAGTCGAAATTGCAATTACATGCTTACCTGCTTTATTTGCTCTTTATAGTTATTTGCTCTCTATGATCACCATACTTATTGCTGCAACACCTTTGTCTGTTACTGTATTATATACATTGTCATCACATTTCTTCCAATCGAGTTTTGGCCGTACACTATTATACACAATGGCACACGAGGGTTCTCTTTACACCCCTCTGAAACTTCTTTTCAAAAACTCTTTAGTTTCATAGAATGGCTTTGTCAGGTCAACTGACATAACTTCTCATAGCCTTCAATCCAATTCAAAAGTAGGAAACACTCTACTCTAGTAAAATAGGTCATACTACATAAACCTTAGGTGAGTTGGTCCTTGGTACCGACACACAATTAGGAATCCACCTTGATGTCAATGGATCATGCACCCAACGACATAATTTTTGTGGAAAGACAAACAAACATGACAAGACACTAAAGGATCCGAAGCAAACACTTACCCAAATATGTTTCTTTTACCCACCTCAGAAAATGAAAATCAACCAAAACATTCCTGAAATCACCATGGTCATGAGAGCACCACTAAGTTGAAACAGTGGTGGAAAACTATTTGTCGGGAACACAGAGATGAGATTTGGACGCACCTGGGGGCGTTAACTGCATTGATGAACATCCGAGAAGACAGGGTGCTCACTCGCTTATTGATAGATTATTGGGATCCGGCTAAGATGGTGTTCAAATTTGCCGACTGTGAGCTGGTACCTACATTGGAAGAAGTCACAAATTTCATGGAGCTACCATTCAACAAAAGAAAGCCAGTATTTCCAATTACTATGCACGGTTACTGGTTCTTGGATGCCTTACGTCTTACTAACAATAGAAGCCTCAGAATTATCGAGGACGAATGGGTGAGCCTCGACCAGATGTTCGACAGATTTGGGCACAATGAAAGCTTTGAATGGTATTTAGGGGAGTTTGAATGTGACCAGGCGACATGGCAGAGTCTCAGGCCTATCACGTTTGCAATGGTAGTGTTGGGATTATTGCTCTTCCCATAGCGAAGGGGACGTATCAATGACAACCTGCTACTAGTGCTCATGGCAACCTTCCACGGCAATCTCAAAGCTACTCTGGTACCGATGGTGTTAGCCGAGATGCTAAGAGCTTTGTCCGCATGTGCACGAGGGTACGATTTCTTTAAGGGTTGTAACCTATTGCTTCAGATCTGGGCTACTAAACACTTCTTCCAGCTAGAGGCCACTATTAACTACTTCGTGGGCATCAACAATATGATCCATAGCCACAATGAAGGAATGAGACACTGGATTTCCCCACATGGGCAAGAAGAATGGAGGGAAACACTGACCAATAAGACAGGAGAATGGACCAACTAGAAACTCTCTTGGTTAGGGGGAAGGGAAATCTTGAGGACCCCTCATAAATATTTTACTGAGTTGATCGGATTGGAAGGAATTCAACCATACTCACCCCTGCAGGTCCTCGGACAATTCGAGATGATTCAAGATGTGCCTCTGTGGACAAGGACGATGCTATATGAGGATGCGTACAATAGACAGATCCCAATTCTCAGGATAAGAAGACTGCAAGAAGAGTGGAATGACTTGGTGACAATGCATATGATTCATAAGGAGTTTGAAGTGTATGTGGATGACGTTATCATAAAGTCTCGAAAGAGTTCAGAATACTTGGATGACTTGAGGAAATTTTTCAAACGACTGTGAATGTACAATTTGAAGTTGAACCCAACAAAGTATGCATTCGGAGTCCTCGCTGGGAAACTATTGGGTTTCATTGTAAGCAGGAAGGCGATAGAACTGGATCCATGAAAAATCAAGGCCATCCTTGAATTACCACCACCAAAGAGCAAGAAAGATGTCATGAGTTTCCTGGGTAGACTGAATTACATCAGTCATTCATAGCCCCATCCACGGTAATATGTGAACCCATTTTCAAGCTGCTAAAGAAGGATGCTACCACAAAATGGACGGAGGAGTGTCAGAAAGCCTTCGACAGAATCAAAAAGTATCTTTCAAAACCGCCAGTGCTGGTTCCCCCCGAACCAGGGAAACCATTGTTTCTCTATTTGTCAGTCTTAGACATCGCCTTCGGGTGTGTGTTGGGGCAACATGATGAAACTGTGAGAAATGAGCGAGCCATCTACTACTTAAGCAAGAAGTTCACACCATGTGAGGCCAAGTATACCTTGATAGAATGCACTTGTTGTGCTCTGAATTGGATTGCTCATAAGCTAAGGAATTACATGTCGGCATACACTACACATCTGGTATCTCGACTCGGCCGGCTCAAGTACATTTTGCATAAGCCAATGCCTACTGGGAAGCTAGCCAAATAGAAAATTCTCCTCAACGAATTTGACATTGTGTACATAAATCATAAGGCTATCCAAGGGCAAGCATTAACCGACCACCTCGACGAGAATCTAGTGGATGGAGATTACAAACTACTTACCACGTATTTCCCCGATGAAGAAGTACTATTTTCCAGGGAGGATATTGCAGAATCATACCCCGAGTGGAGAATGTTTCTCGATGGAGCAGCAAATTTCAAAGGAGTTGGAATGGGGGAAGTCCTGATTTCAGAATCTGGACAGCACTACCCAGCATCGTCAAAGATAAGATTTCCTTATACCAATAATATGGCTGAATACGAAACGTGCATCCTTGGAATCAGAATGTCAGTCGACATAAACATCAAAGAATTTTTGGTCAGAAGAGATTCCGATTTGTTGATACACTAAGTCCAAGGAGAATGGTCCACCGAGAATGTCAAGATATTATTGTACTTGCACTGTGTGAAGGAGCTATGCAGGAAGTTCACAAAGATTGAGTTCAAGCACGTCCCCAAAATTTAGAACGAGTTCTTCGATGCCCTTGCAACCTTATCATCTATGATTCAGCATCCAAACAACAACTACATCGACCTTATCGAGGTGGAGATCAGGGATCAACATGCATATTGCTTCCATGTAGATGAAGAACCCGATGGTAAACCATGGTATCATTACATTAATAGATTACTCGCAACCATAGGATACCCGGATAATGCTACAAATGGTCAAAAGCGAGCCCGCAGGAGGTTGGAAAACCACTTCTTCCTCAACGGGGAAGTCTTGTACAGGAGGACCCCAGACTTAGGTTTGCTGAGATGTGTAGACGCCGCTAAAGCTGTCACGCCCCAAACCTGAAGGGACGTGGCCGGCACCCGGTACCATACTCGGCCCGAGCGTACCACTCTGTAACTATGAACTCTAGAGGAATAACCCTCAACCTACGCCGATGAGACCATATTCTGAATCATCTGAAAATATCGTCTGTCTCATCTAAGGGGTAAACATACCCAAACACTCATATATATATATATAAATGTTCAGACTGACGAGGCTGCCGTGAACATCTACTCTTATACAAACTATACAGGACTTGTCTACAAGCCTCTAGAGATAGTTGAACTATATCATGGTCGGGACAGGGCCTCGACCTACCCATCAAACCTGTATATATAAAACGAACTACAAGGTCTAGACCTGGTAACTCCGGGGAAGTGGAGCTTACCAACCAAGCTGATATTTGGCTCTGTCTACTGGGAAGGTCTATCCAG
>AWOL01S0001790.1:0-20666 GCA_000715115.1 Nicotiana otophora
TGTTGAATAAATTGCACCCTTCAAATTTTGTAAATAAACGGTTAGTCATTCTTATGAAATCGAGGCTCGCTCTTTGACTTTATGCTTACTTAGAATATCAAATATCATGTGATGAATCTTTGAGTCGCCTAGTATCCACTTGAGGTCTGAAATTATGCTAATTCGAACAGTTCATACATTCTGAGTGGGTGAGAATTTGTACAAATAATCCATGTGCTCAACGTGTAATGTCTAAAACTTGCCCGGTTGGTTTCTCAATGCAATTGTTAGGTTGATGATTGGGTGTTGAAATGATCTTAGGATCTATTTGTGATTTCTAACTTGTTTTAGATCGAATCGACATCCCTGGTGCAGTTATTATCCTAGTTATCCCTTGTTAGCCTTTAACCTTTTATTTGGCTACCACATTACAAACCTTTACCCTTTTGTGAAATTATTCCCTCTTTTGAACCCGTCCCTCCTTGAATGATAAAGAGTAAGGCTAAAAGCCTAAGTTATGGGTGTTGGTGTTAATTGAAGATTGGTAAGGTTGTATATTGTAGGTAGAAGTAAATACCTCAAAGTTGTGTATATGAAGATATGCAAGCTGCAAAAGAAAAATAAAAGAAAATATCTATATAAAAAAATGTTTTTGGAGTCTTATGAAAACTGAAGAGTTGCTTTGAGGTAGTTCTATATAGGTAACTAGGGGTCAATAAGGGCTATGTGGTTTAAAAAGAAGCAAAGTGTATGTAGCATTCAAGGAGGGTACAATCACTATATTCCCAAATATTCATGCAACCCATCCCGAAGTCTACACTACAACCCTTAAAAAGTCTTTTGTGATCAGCAACCAATTATTCATGAGATAGCAATAAGTTAAAATAAGGTCAAGCATATGGACTGATACTCGTAGCACTTAGCCTTCTTTCTGAGTGCAAGAGTGTTTGATTGTATCCCCTGTACATATTTGTTGAGTTGGGGTTTTTTTCTTTCTCTGAGCACGCATGAATTGCAAGATTTAGCAAAAGTTATGTTTCTTGAAGTAGGATACAAGTGCATATCTAGCTGTGGGTAGCACTCTATCATTGCTCTTGAGGCTCGTAGTTTACAAACTGGTTATTCGATCTGTTAAATGATCTTTGTCTGCAAAAAAGGGTGAATAAAAAATATTAGATGCTTGTTAGCTAACACTCAGCACCATCCATAGTCATTGCTTCTTTGTACTCAGGCAGAAGTAGATTTGTATTTGGTAGGTTAACTTTGTTTTAGTTGCTTGAGGGCAACCAAGAGTCTATGTTGGGGTGTTAATGTGCCGAAGAATTTTGGCATTTTTTATATTAATTACATAGACTTTAGGTCATTGTTTAAAGTTTTGTAAGTCATGTTTTATATAGTTTTGGTGTTTTGCAGACAACAAGAGTTGAAGAGCCAAGAACATGGAAAAGATGACAAAAACCAGTAGAAGAGCAGAAATGCGTCAGGTTTGCGACCGCATAAATGATGTGCGGGCCGCAGACCAACCATAGAGTGAAGCGGTCCAACCCAGTTGTGAGAGTGGATTCTGGGATCCATTATGCGGTCGCATAACTCTTGTGAGGACCGCATAATGATCGCACAATTGCAAAAAGGGTTTCTGAGAAGATAATTCTACGGTACGCTATGCGATCGCGAAATGGATATGCGGCACACATAACAGAAATACAACGGAACACTGGAGAACTGGGCAACCAACTCTGCGAAGGAAAGTGAAGATATGCGGATCATGAAAGCTGTCTGCGACCCATTTTGCAATTGTAGACTTGATCTGCAGGTCATTTTTGTCACTTTTTTGACCCCGACTTTAAGCCCATTATAAATAGAATAACTAGAGTTTTTGTGGGACATCTTGTCTGAAAAAGAGGCTACACTAAGAGCATTGAATACGCCATTATTTTGGAATCTTTTGAAGAGATAATCTTGTCATCTTTGTAAGATTTATGACTTAATTTATTGCTTTTTTCTTGGATTCTAGTATGAGTAGCTAGTTTTAAATACTCAGGTTGTGGGAGTAATTTTAATGAGTGTTTTTCATTGAATATATATATATATATATATATATATATATATATATATATATAATGGTTGGTTGATATCTATTCATTTCTCACACTTTATTTATTGTTGATGATTGCAAATATTGACTAATGCCATTTTACTCTATCTTTACTTGGAAAAGTGCATTACGGTTTGGTAGAATTGAATAGCAAAAACTCAAGGCTTTAAACCTTATTTAATAGAATCGCTTAGAAATAAGTGGGTTCTATTTGACAAATATTGGTTGTTCTTAACTTTAACTCTTTTATATTTTGGAAAATCATATAGAGAAACTACTACCTAATTATTGGGAAATATTGGGTAGTCATTTAGGAACCATTTGCATATCAAAGGACTTTCCATTAGAAATATATCATATTAACATCGATAACATTCCATTCCATTGATGGGGACACAACCTTGGTTTCATTAATTGAATTAATTACATTCTCGTAACAAAATAGTTTTCCTGATAATTCACAATCACAACACTCTCTTTCTACACTAATGGAGTAGGATTACGACTTAAGTCAAGTTTTACACTACTCAAGTAATCTTTTCACACCTATTCCCGGTAGGATTCGGCCCCAACCTAGTTGGGTTATTATATTTGACATCGACCGCCTTAAACTATTTATTTAGGTGTAATTTGAGCATATCAAGCCTCATGAAAAGAATGAAGGCAGTTCTTAGCACTATGCAGAGAAAGGGAGTGTTTAGACTTATGCAATAATGAGGTTAGTGCTCAACCCCATACAATGTGATGGAGACAATGCTTAGTCTCATGCAAAGGAAGGCAGTGATTAGTCTTATGCAATAGAGGAGGAAGTTCTTAGCCTCATGCAATGTAATGGAGACAGCGCTTAGTCTCATGCAAGGAAATGCATCTTTTAGCCTTATGGAGTAATGGAGGCAGTGCTTAGCCTTATGCAATGTGATGGAAACACTATTTAGTCTCATGCAAGGGAAGGCACCGTTTAGACTTATGTAGTAATGAGGTCAGTGCTTAGCCCTATGCAGTAATGGGGACATGGCTTATCCCAATGCAATAATGGAGGCGGTGTTTAGCTTCATGCAGAGAGAGAAAAATATTAAATATGAGGAAAAAATGATCTATAGCATGACACGTTTGTACTAGGAAATATATGTTGTTGAAGATAGCATTCTTGTTATGTATTTGTCGATATGCTTGTTATATCCATTATGCCTGCATCCACCAACAAATCGTGAGTTTTTGGAGGGGAAAGGTTAGTTTGTGCACTTGATTCCTCATTTCACCTTTGCTCCTTATCTTGATTCCTTGTTCGAGAAACCCTAGGTAACATCTGGCTATTATAGAAAATGAAAATTTTTAAAATATATATTTGTGACAAATCATTTGTAAAAACAAATATAGTTGTTCAAAATATATGACGATGCATGAAAACCAATAATTTTGTCGAATCGAAGACTGTGACATGCTTCGAGACATTACAAACTACTCAACTTGGAATTTTGAGGATCCTCCTCAAAATTTTTCCCCATTTTAAATGCATGCATCTGGCGATACACTTCTTGGCGACCTTTGACGTAATCAGATTGACAAAACTCGAAATCTTGCCCCAGTTTCCTGACCATAGAGGGGAATGAAGATTTTATTATGATGTGACCAAACCCATATGACTGCCTACGTATCCTCTCTTAAACTGGAATCAGGTCAAGCATAGTTTAGGTTACATCAAATAGAAAGTGCAAACATAATCTCAAACATAATATCTCTTCACTACATCTGAATTCATAGGTTTTGGCCATATTTCCCCATCCATATCTGTGAGTATAAGTGCTCCTCCTATCAATACTCGGTGAACCATGTAAGAGCCTTGCATATTTGGTGAGAATTTCTCTTTTACTTCGTCTTGATATGGGAGGATCTGTTTCAACACCAACTGCCCCGGGGTGAATTTCCTTGATCTAACATTTTTGTTGAAAGCCCTTGCCATTCTATTCTGGTAGAGTTGACAGTGACACACTGCGTTCATCCTCTTACTATCAATAAGAGCCAGTTGCTCATACTGGCTCTGTATCCATTCCGCATGGATGAGCTCGGCCTATTGTATGATTATTAGGAAAGAAATCTCCACCTCGGTAGGTAAAACAACTTTAGTACCGTAGACCAGTAGATAGGGGTTGCCCCGGTTGATGTACGAACTGTGGTGCGGTACCCGAGCAAAGAAAATGGTAGCTTCTCATGCCTTTGCTTGTATTTTTCCACCATCTTCCTTAATATCTTCATCATGTTCTTATTGACGGCTTCCACAACTCCATTCATCTGCGGTTTGTATGTTGTAGAATTCCGGTGCTTGATCTTGAATGTTTCACACATGGCTTTCATCAGATCATTGTTGAGATTGGCGGCATTGACAGTAATGATTGACTCAGGTACATCAAATCGAAAGACAATGCGATCCCAAACGAAATCTACACTACAAGAAAATCATGTATTATATTGGGATTTTGGTAGGGAATATATAAGAAAATCCGCAGGAAACTACAGAATTTCCTTCTGAAAATATTACGATGGAAAAAATTTCGTGGGTAATTATTACCTTTGAATTTTAAAAATTCCCAAGTAATGTACTTGGGGATTTTGAATCCGCATGAAAATTACATGGGTTTTAAATTCGCATGTAAATTACCTGTGAATATTTCCATTGGAACTTCTAGTTATTCACATGAAATTTTGGGTAAAACATTAATTAAATTTAAGGAGTTTACTCGCGGAGTTTGCTAGGAAATAGCTGCAAGTACATCCCCATGAAAATTTCCAATGTCTGAAAATTTTAGACGAAACATTAGAATTGCTATATTTTTTATATTTGTATTAAGTCAACTCCCCCATGTATGTATTTCTATATATACTGACAAGATACTATAGCACCAATTATATTATTTTACTATTTTTACTCATCACTAATTAGTGTTACTAATTAGCAATCAGTACTCTTCCTAAATGTATAATGTAACCCACACCCTGCATATTTGTGGTTTTCTCAAGTCTTACATGTACGGTCATTTCTACATGCTTTGTTTATAAGGTGCAAACATTTACAACTCTTGGCTGATGTGGGACAAGAATATCCCAACTATCACTTCCCCATGTAGTACTATTTACTTACTAATGCTTACCTCTTCTTTTTTTTTTTTTGTAAATGATGAATTAATTAAGGATTCCATAAATCAAATAAAACACTCTTTTCCATGTAATAGCAATTTAAATATTTATTACTTTTAAATTTAAGGTATCCTTAGTTATTTTTTAAATTTTTATTTACATTTCTCGAATAACATATTAAGTTTTTTGCTTTATAAAAAATACACTAATTAACAAGAATTAAATACATTGTACATGATAATTAGTAAGAATTATTTCACTATTCAAGATAAAAAAAATACGTGATTATGTTATTTATATATGCTATGATTGACTTTTATCTAATCAAATACATGTGAAAAAATGACAAACATAAGATATAAAATTAATAAAACTTAGTTACAATTTTATAAATGTAACACAATTTTTCTCTAATTAGAAATTACACTTAAATAGGTGTCAATCATTTGGTTACATTTAGTATATTTTCTGATGTTATTAGTTGAAATATGTCAAATATAGTAGTATCTTAGCTTTATTATGTCCTTTATATCAACCATATTAAGTTTTTAATTCATAAAATAATTTGCATTGTGATAATTATTTTATTATTGAATTTTCTGAAAAAAGTAATAATCGACTATGTTATGCTTAATGACTTATAATGTTCGATCCAAACATATATACATCATTAAATCTTATATAGGATCAACAATATACATTTACCTACACATACATCGATAATTATAATAGATAAAATTAATTCCTATGGATATTCTTTACATATCAAGTTTTTGAAACTTTAAGAAAAATATAATATTTAAATTAAAAAGTAACAGCTTCTTAGAAATTCAAATAATATTTAAAAATATTTAAAGAATTTCAAACTTAAATATGTAGTTATAAAATCCTCAGGTAAATTCTCAAATATTATATATCCAATTAAAACAACAACAATAAAATTTCTATCTAAATCCTAAGAACAAATATCCAATCAAAACCTTATAATGAAATACTCAAGTGAATTCTCAAGAAACAAATTTCTTTTAAAACCACACAAATAATCACTAGTTAATTTCTTAGGTAAAAATATTTGTAGGTAAATGGCAAGCTATATTATCAAGAATACATTTCTAGCAAAAACTACAATCATATAATCCCCATATAATTTTACCAAATAAGTAAACCCCAAGAAATAAAATTCTAACTAAATCACATCAACCAAATCACTAGGTCACAAGTAAATCTCCAAGAAAATATCCCTAACTAAATTAGTAGCACTAATATCCCCAGGTAATTCCCCAGCTAAAATCATCCCTAGATAAATCTCCAAGAAAAATTCTTCAGCTAAATCTGCAGCAATAAATATCCCCAGGTAATTTCTCAAATAAGTAAATCGCCAGATAAATCCTCAATAAAATATTCCCAACTAAAGTCGCATGTAGAGTTACCTAGGGAATTTCCTTCCGATTAACATGGGAGTTTTTTCATTTTCTTTATTTTCTTACCTACGGATTTTCATACGAAAATGTACTTGCCGATAATTTTCGCGGGTAATTGCCCAGGTAATATTTTGGCGCATAATGATGCCAAGGTTACCTATGGATTTTCCTAGGAAAATATTTATCGCAGGTAAAATATTTTAAATTTAGGAATTCTAATATTTCCTATAAAAATCCGCAGGTATTATCTGCGAATAAAATCCCCAGGTAAAAACCTCATATAATTAGCACTTTTCTTGTAATGCTACTACGACCTTCTTAGTCACAGCCTTAAAGGAAGCGACTTCAACCCAATTTTGTAAAGTAATCTATAGCCACCAAAATGAACCTGTATCCATTTGAAGCAACGGGTTCAATTGGTCGGATGACATCCATGCCCTAGGCAGATAAAGGCCAAGGTTATCTCGTTGCATTGAGTTCGTTGGGCGACACTTGTATCATATCAGCATATACCTACCATTAGTGATACTTTTGAACATATTTGATGTAGTCTGTCTCCATAGTCAGCCAAAAATACCCTACCCTTAATATCTTCTTCGCCAGAATGAAACCGTTCATGTGAGGTCTGCAAGTTCCGACGTGTATTTCTTTGAGCAATCTAGATGCCTCCTTGGCATCGACACATCGCAGTAATCCCAAATCAGGAGTCCTTATGTATAGAATTCTTCCGCTCTAAAAGAAATGGTTGGTTAATCTTCAAAGCATGTGCTTTTGGTGTATGTGGCATTTCATGCGTATTCCCCCTTCTCCAAATATTCCTTGATATCATTAAATAATGGATTTCCATCAAACGCTTCTTCAACATGAGCACAATAAGTTGGCTGCTTACGAATCTCAATCAGGATATGATCAATGAAGTTCTTGTCTGGATGTTGTATCATGGAACACAAGGTAGCCAATGCATCTGCAAACTCATTCAGAATCCTTAGAACATGTTTGAATTCTATCCTCATGAACCTCTTGATCAAATATTCCACACAATGTAGGTATGGCATTATTTTAGTGTTCTTGGTAGCCCATTCTCTTTGTACTTGGTGTACCCATAGATCTGAATCTCTGATTACCAGAAACTCCTTAATATTCATGTCGATGGCCATTCATAAGATGCAAGCCTCATACTCTGCCATATTGTTTGTGCATGGGAACCTGAGCTTTGCGGATACCAGATAATGTTGATCAGTTTCTAAAACTAAAACAGCTCTGATGCCCACTCCCTTAAAGTTGGTTACTCAGTCAAAAAACATCCTCCAACAATCGTACGTTTCGGCAATATCTTCTCCTACAAATGACACTTTCTCGTCAGGAAAATATGTCTTCAATGGTTCATACTCTCCGTCTACAGGATTCTCTGCCACATGATAGGCCAATGCTTGACCCTTGACCGCCTTATGAGTTACATAGATGATGTCGAACTCATTTAGCACTATTTTCCACTTTGCTAACTTACCCGTAGGCATGGGTTTCTAAAAGATGTATTTTATTGGATCCGTCCTTGATATGAGATATGTAGTGTATGCTTAAAAATAATATCTTAACTTCTGGGATATCCATGTCAAAGCACAACAGTTGTGCTCCAGCAAAGAGTACCGGGCCTCATAAGGTGTGAACTTCTTATTCAGATAATATACCACTTGATCTTTTCTCCAAGTTTCATCATGTTGATCCAGGATGTAACCAATGGCTCCATCCAACATAGATAAACACAGCGGCAGAGGTCTGCCTGGCTCTATCGGAACCAATATGTGTGACTTAGACAAATACTCCTTGATTTTGTCGAAAGCCTTTTGACATTCTTTGATCTAGCTCGTCGCAATATCTTTCCTCAGCATCTTGAAGATCGGCTCACATATCACTGTTGATTGCAATATATAATGGCTGATATGATTAAGGCATCCTAGAAAACTCATCACATCCTTCTTGTTTTTTGGTGGTGGAAAATCCTGAATAGCTCTGATTATTGACGGGTCTAGCTCAATGTCACGGTGACTGACAATGAAACCCAACAACTTCCCATCAGGGACACTAAAGGCACATTTTGCAGGATTCAACTTCAAACTGTATATTCGAAGCTAGTCGAAAAATTTTCTTAGGTCTGCTATGTGATATGTACTTCTCTTAGATTTGATGATAACACCATCCATGTACACTTCTATTTCCTTGTGTATCATGTCATGGAAAAAGGTTGTCATGGCCCTCATGTATGTGGCCCTGGCATTCTTCGAACCAAATAGCATCATTTTGTAACAATATATCCCCACGGTGTGATGAAGGCTATCTTTTTGGCGTCCTCTTTGTCCATCCAAATCTGGTCATAGCATGTGAAGAAATCCATCCAAATCGATTAGTATGTGTATGTTAGGAAATGGGATGTCATCCTTAGGGCTTGCTCTCTTAAAATCTCGATAGTCAACACATACCCTAACTTTCCTATCCTTCTTCGAAACCGGCAGAATGTTGGTTAGACAAGTCCGGTACTCGACCACTCGAAGGACCTTGACTTTGATTTGCTTGGTAACCTACTCCTTTATCTTCAGGCTTATATCTGGCTTGAATTTCGGAGCTTCTATTTTACTGGTGGACACATATGTTTGGTAGGTAGCTTGTGAGATACTATGGATGCGCTTAACCCAGTCATGTCATCATAAGACTATTCAAACATATCCTCATATTCTTTTAGAAACTTGATATACTCCGCCATCTCTAACGGTGATAGATGAATGGTTGTGCGAGTTTCTTTGACTGTTTTAGAATCCCCTAAGTTAACTGCCTCAGTTTCTTCCAAATTGGACTTTGGTTTGTTCTCAAAATTCTCTACTTCTTTGACAATTTCGTAAGGTATTACATCATCTTCCAAATCTTTCGAATCACTTTACTTATGTTGCCTTGTCTCATTACATATCACAGTCGTAGGTTCATCAGGATATGTAATAATTATGTTGGAAAGAGTGTAGAAAGATAATAATAAATAAATGAAAAGCAATAATGCATTAATGAAACTTAATATTGTCAACAAGTACGACTCGATGACTCGAGTAATTATTTCAAAACAAAGTACTGAAAAATGTCTTAAATGCCCAAAAATAATTTTAAAACAAATCATGCTAATTCTGCCAAATCTACCCAGGTACTCGGCGAGTCCGGGATGGTGCAACAATCCAGTTCTTGCGAATGGCTCCTTATCCCACCGATTGGGTTGTAAAGTCTTCCTCATCCTCCTCCTCCTCTAAAATTGCACTGCAGTCCATATTTTCCTCGTCCAGGAATAACTTCATCATGCCGCCTAAAACCTCGTCTTTTGCAGATCCCCCGATTACATAAGGTTTGAAAAATATTTGGTGCAGTGGTGGTATAAGTGTTTCTAACGGGTAGTAATCGGTACTCCACGTAGATGTCCAATCGTGGTATTCTTGCACAATATATTCATATTCGAGACCAAAGGTTGTGCCATGAAATTGTGGTCGTATTGGTTCTGTGATCCCCTGAAGCTTTCGGCTAAGACACTTTCCTAGTTCATACCCTAACCATATTAGTATTCTTTCTATCTTGTTTCTCCAACATTGATCCATCTTAATTGCATTTACTCGCTGAATGTGGTTGTATCTTTTTCCTCCAAATTTCATCATATTTTTGATGATTGGCACAGTCTGCTTGATGTAGATAGGGTTGCTTCCATCTTCGTGAGTAATCACCTCTTGATGATTCCACTCGAACTTCATAGCATGGTGTAGAGTTGAAGAGACTGCCCCAACTGCATGTATCCATGGTTGTCCGAATAACAAGATGTAGGTGGTAGATATGTCTACCACTTGGAATTCAATAACGAACCAGGTCGGGCCCATACGTAGATCAAGGTTGATTTCTCCTATAGTGGCTCTCTAAGATCCATCGAACGCCTTCACAATCATGATTCCCATCTATATATCATGCAGGCCTTTACCTAGTCCTCTCAGAGTAGTCAACGTGCATATGTTCAGGCTCGAACCTCCATCTATTATTACCCTGACAATGGAATTGTCTTCAAATTGCATAGTGATGTGCAATGCTTTATTGTGACTCAACCCTTATGGCGGTAGCTCATCTTCCTGGAAAGTAATCTTGTGACTCTCTAGTCTCTGTCCTACCATGTTATCCATCTCTCCACTAGTGATACCGGCGGGCACATAATCTTAACTGAATACTTTCCTCAAGGCATTCTTGTGCGCATCTGAATTTTGCAATAGCGAGAAGATGGATA
This sequence comes from Nicotiana otophora, assembly GCA_000715115.1. Lineage (NCBI taxonomy): Eukaryota > Viridiplantae > Streptophyta > Magnoliopsida > Solanales > Solanaceae > Nicotiana > Nicotiana otophora. Next base: position 10,922 of record AWOL01S0001790.1, read on the forward strand.
TCTGGGCAGGAATTTTGTTCAGGTGATCAATAATAGAGTACTCCCTCGCCTGTACCTTTCTCCAAAGATCATCGGTGCATGTCTCACTAACATGCGACTTAGATGTAGTTTCTTTGCTTGCTCCTCCAAGGTTCTCAGGTGTATAAACTCTGACAGTTTTGGTCATACCTTACGCAACACCTGTCTCTTCCATCTTGGCTTTTCCTTTTCTCTCACCCCTGCCACATAATCCCATGGGGTGACATTAGACTTATAATATGGTGTTGGAGCTACCATCACAATGAAAGGCGTAGCTACCTCGCTGATAACGTCCAAGTCCACTACTAAAAAGTAAATGGACAGGGTCGCATGCAATATAATATACCCAACTAAACGTCGGGGTCGAATCCCACAGAGAACAATATGTAGGCGATTAGGCGTGCACGAGAATTATCACTTATTATACTTAGCCAAACACTTAGAAGGGTTTTTTGAGAAATGTTTATATCTAAATGAAAAAATATAAACTAACCTAGAAAGCAAGTAAAATTGATCAATGGCTACAAGCATGGATGCATTGGGAGATTACACTCAAGTAACGATCGAATGTATTTCACAATTTTGCAAATATGAGCGAGTTATGTTAATTAGCCTTGGGTAATAATTCTTTATTATCTTCTCCCGAAGACTAACAAGACTTCTTAATTGAATTATACCTAAAACAATTAAGAGGTTAAGCACACCCAAATATGGCTACAAGTAGTTCAATCCTATCCCTAGGTAGAATCTATAATGTGACTGTTAACGCCTCAAGTTATTGTTAATTAATCTTTCCCAATCCCAAATTATCTTTTCCAAAATTAATTCGAATTTAATGGGCGATTCCTAGGGTTAGCTAATCCCTTTGGAAACGTTAAAGAACAAGAATAATTAAAAAAACAATAACACACTTCATAATAAATAAAAATTGCTTAATACATAATCACAATAAGATATTTAATCCACACATTAAATATGAATATTCCCATAAACAAGATTCAAGTGTTGGAAAAAATACTACACACTTAGATATTCTATACAAAGCAAGGAAATGAAGAAATGAACATAAATGGGTAATAAATTCTCAACCAAAAGCTTCAAATCTTCAAGACCCAAATGTGTGCGCAAGAACCCTAGCTCCAAAACTTTCTTCTCTACTCAAGAGACTGAAAGATAAGCCAAAGATGTGTTTCCAATAAGCTAGGTCGTGTATTTGTGGGTTTGGAATGGAAAAAATGTGAAAGGCCCAAGTTGCCCAGGTCTGAAGCCCGTCGGCCGCATCTGCGGAATCCTCACAGGTGCAGTTTTGTAGAAGCGGATACCTTCTCACAGAAGTAATTTTTGGTAGAAATGTCTATTCCGCATAAGAGGACAAAAGGACAGCGAAGCGCATCGCAGAAGCAATTTTCAAGCGCAGAAGAGCGACCTCATATACGGTTCATCAATCACATATGTGATTTATGCCTCACAGTCCTTCTTCCACAGATGCAGACCTTTTCTCACAAATGTGAGACCGCAGATGCGGACCTGTCTGCGCAGATGCGGTTTTACTGGAAATAGTTTCACTTCTTTTAAAATTTTTGCACAATTTCACTTCATTTGATTTTCACTCTCTTCAAGACATCATTTACCTGAAAATCTTGAAATACAAAAAATAAACAACCTCGTATTATAATTAACGGATGCAAAAACAAAAGAAAAGAGACTAAAATAAATAGTAAAATCACCACGTATCACTCGACTTCAAATGGTTCCTGCGTTTGCACCACAATCGACGAGAGGGTTACATAAGATGTTTTGGGAGAATCCCCCTCTCGCATAAGTCCGATGGATCCTTCTTGATCCCATTCCTTATCAATTTCTATCATATTCACTCCTTCGCCCTTATGGTAAGAAAGAGGGTTATTACGGACGATTGGCACAATTACTATTGCTTGTATGACTTTGGTGTCAATTAGTGTCTGAATCTTGTCTTTCAACATGCGACATTTGTCATTGGTGTGACCCTTCATGTCTGAATTGCAAGCACAAGTTTTGTTGGGGTTAACCTACTGTGAAGGGTTCTCAACAGCAACATCAGGAATGGGGGTGACGTATCCAGCAACCTTTAGTATTTCATACAGTTGGGCTATGGGTTCAGCGATTGGGGTGTATTGTCTGGGAGATCTGCGGTCAAAGTTTGGTCGTGGCTTTGGGTAGTTTTGGCGGGCGAGAGGAGGTGAATGGTGATATGCAGGTTGGGTATTATATGTATGGTAGGTTGTGGTTGTGTATTGGTATTTTGGAGGTGAGGGTTTATATGTGGGTAGAGATGTTTGATATGTAAAGGGAGACTTAGGGCCCTAGGCTACAATCATGGCAACTACTTCTTTCTTCTTCGAGATACCTCCTAATTACAAGCCTTTGTTTGTGGCTTGTAGTGCCTCAAAATTGGGTACCATTCCGCTCTTGATTCCTTCTTCTATCCTTTCCCCTAACTTGATGATATTTGAGAACTTGTGATTCTCGATAACCATCAACCTTTCATAATACTGCAGATCCTGAGCTCTAACATATAACTTGTTCATTTGTTCTTCTTCAAGTGACGGCCTCACCTTGTCGGCCTCTGATCTCCAATGAGTAGCATACTTACGGAAGGTTTCTATTGGCTTCTTCTTGAGGTTATGGATATACAAAACATCTGGCATGTTCTCTGTATTGAAACTGAATCTGTCCATGAAATCTGATTCCATTCTTATCCAATTTTCCCACTTCTTTGGATTCTGGCTCATGTACCAAGATAATGCTTCTCCTGTAAGACTTTTCCTAAACAGTTTCATGCAGATTTGTTCAATCTTACCCACTCCCACAAGCTTGTCGCAGTAGGTTCTTAGATGCACCTTAGGATCACTAGTGCCATCAAACATCTCTAACTTGGGAAGTTTGTAACCCTTTGGCAGTTCTACATCTGGCTTGATTCATAAGTCTTTATAGTTTAAACCTTCAACGCCTTTCCCGGCTTCAACAATCTGGACTCTCCCTGTCAGTTGCTTGAGTTCTTCTGCCTTGTTTCAAATGAGCAGGTCCTTCTCGGTTGGCTCAGGTATGTATAGGTTTTTTTAGGGGATATGGGATTGGGTTTCCACGTATATCATGTTGCCTTGGTGAGTTCCTGGAGCTTGGGTATATGAGTGATCATTGATTGAAGTTTGAGAGGGATCAGGGATAAGTTGTGGTGCGTTTTGAGGAGTGTGATAAGTGGTGGTTTGTGAATACTAGGTCGGGTGATGGTGGTATTGCTGAGGGGTTTGCATTGGTGGTGCGTTAAGGTTTTGAGGTGGTGCGGGATTGTGATATTGGTGTGTTGCAGGATGATTTTGTGGAGCTATAGGTTGTGGATTTTGGCTTTGGGTGTTTTGCGGTGGTGTTTGGTTTTGAGTGGTTGTGTTTCACAGGTTGATGTCAGTGACATTTAGAGTAAGGGAGAGGTTTCCCAGATTTCGGACCTACTCAAGCTCACCCTGCAGCTCCAAGATGTTTTGTTCCAAACGTAGGACCAACTCATTTTGACCTGGCGTACTTCTTTCATCTGATGTTTCAACATTCTCTGCCATGGTGGCATTGTCTTTTTGGTTACCACTTAGATCATCTATCTTACATTTTCCTTTACCTCAACTTTTTGGGTCTCTAGGTGGAGGAGGTGGTGGAGAACCTTTGGATTTGGTGTGGTAAGCTGATGATGCAAGAATGCATGGACCAAACTTTAGGAATGTGAGTAATCAAATGAAAGAAAAACAAAAGTAACCAAGTCACTAAGACGAAGTAAAAGAGTGTTTGCACATTTAAGCAGGTATCATGTAAGGTCATGCAAAATTCGTGTCCTAGTTTGGGGACCTCATTGTGCCCGAGGTAGGCCTAAGCGACACATAGACTTAGAGAAAGTTCATGCCAGCATTTGCCTCATTCTATTAATGCGAAAATAAGCCAAATCATTCTTTTACTAAATTGAGATAATAATTATAAAATCATTAATGGCATTAAGCCTTATTAAATCGAAATCTAATCTAATCTAGAAACCAATAAAGACATTATCTCCTAGTATACTTGGTCCCTGAAGGACCTTCTCCATGCTTGGCTCTCTTGACTCCATCAATCACGTTTCCCAAATCGCGCATGTCGAGTATCAAGCATGCCATTGCCAACGTCCCTCCGTCATCCAAATCCATGACTTGACAATCCCAAAGCCTCTTTCTCATCTTCCCCTCTAGCTCCATCAATCCTTGCTCCAGATGTTCAAACCTCTCTATCGACTTATTTGCAATTTCACTCCATGCCCTGATCGCTTCCATATCCACCTTATGATGTTCTAGATGTTTAGATTTAGATTCGAACACCACGTCTATGATCCTATCTTTCAAATTGACCCACGATTTGACATCCCCAGCTATGTCGTCCTCCAACCACGAGTGTCGGGCTTCAAACCTAAATGGGATGACATCTCCTTTAAAATTTTCTTTATACTAAACTATTTTGGAAACCCTAGGTATGACTTGTTTCCTCCTAGCTTGCCTCATTACCCTTATAAGAGCGTAAGGGTAGATACCCCGCATACGGATCAGCACTAGGTGAGTAGTTCCTTTGGACTTGATGATGAACTCGCTACTAGGAAATCACTCTAACATCCAATGCACTTGCTCGTATGTCGGATTGCTGAAGAAACGCACCCAGCCTACAACATTTCCAGGCTTTGCAAACCTTTCTTAAATGAATGTCATATTCTTTAGATGATGACTAGCTATGTAGTAATTTAGTGGCCTTCGCAGAAGCTTCTGGCGATAATCACCCCTCTGAAAGTGACTTAGATGATGACTCTACTAAACATGCTCATGACTCGTGAGACCTATGTAACATAGGCTCTGATACTAACTTTGTCACGACCCAAAATCCCAAGTGTCGTGATGGCGCCTATCATGATACTAAGCAAGCCCAGAACTCACACATACCAATATGGTGAAATTTAACATATACAGAAATAGGCTTAAGTAAGAAAAAGTCTCATAAAACGGAATGAAAATGTCACAACTCAATACAAAATTTCCCAAAACCTAGGTTGTACTGAGTACATGAGCATCTATACAGTAACAAAGTATGAAACAAACATTGTCTAATAGAGTAGAACAATACAAATAGAACTATATGATAAAGGAGGATAGTCAAGGATTTCGGAAGCCAAAGCAGCTACCTCGAGGATCTCCGAACTGAATGATAGCTCTAAGTCACCCACCACCATACCCAGAAGCACCTGGATCTTCACACGAAGTGCATGGTGTAGCGTGAGTACAACAAACTCAATAAGTAACAAGTCTATCCTTTTTGGCTGAAAGCAGTGACGAGCCTCACAGGTACAGACCAATTACAAAAATACAGTACAGAAATGTAGACATGCTTTCAAGTTTAATAGTTAGAGCTCAGACAGGTAACATATCTCAAGTGTAACTGAAATGAGAAATAATACATCTCGATATCTACATGTCAGTTATGTATGCCAACTGAAATACAAAAAATAGTGAGGAAAACTTATGCATACTCACAGAGGTATCAATCACTCAGTCCTCCCATTCACTCCATCCTCACAATTACTTGTTCCTCTCAGTCACTCCATCCTCACAATCACTCACTCCTCACAATGGCTTGCCACTCGCTCTAGGCACTTGCACTCGCACTCGCACTAAGTAGGTACCTGCACTCACTGTGGGTGTGCAGACTCCAAAGAGGCATATCCAGCCCAAGCGCTATAATAAGTCAATCATGGCATGAATAATTAAAGCCTACTGCGGCGTGCAGCCCGATCCCATAAATATCCTTACAATCAAGCCCTCGGCCTCACTCAGTCACCAATCTCTCGGGCTCACATAGTCATGAAAATCAGCCCAAACGATGATGATATTAAATATCAATAAATGGCAACAGAGACTGAGACATGATATGCAGATGATAGATGTAACTGAGTACATGATTGTAAATTAAGCAAGTAATTTAACACTAATACGACCTCTGAGGGTCCCAACAGTACCATAATATAGCCTAAGCATGATTTCTAACATGAATAAAATTTCTCTAACACATGGAGAATATACAGATAACAACAAGGTTATTCAACTATACAGTTCCACTGAATCGACTGAGTCACAATTCCTATGGTGCAAGCCCTCATGCCCGTCACCTAGCATATGTGTCACCTCAACATCAACCACATATCACATAATTGAGGGTTTCATACCCTCAGAACCAAGTTTAGAAGTGTTACTTACCTCAAAACGTGCAAATCTCTACTCCAACAAGCCCTTGCCTGGCGAATCAGCCTCGGAATGCCTGGAATCTAGCCAAAAACAATTCGATACAATTAACTCAAGCTATAGGAATCAATCCATATGAAAATGTTAAGTTCTTAATCAAAAGTAAAAAAGTCAACTCAAAAGTCAACCCCAGACCCACGTATCGGTATCCGATAAAAGTTACAATATCTAAACACTCATTCAACCACTAGTCACTCAAATCCCCAAATTTAACTCCCCAATCCCTCGCCTAAAACTCCCAAAATTCCACCTCAAAAAAACATAAAATTGGTGGGAAAATCAATGGGAAAACAATATTATTGAATAAAAATGATCACAAGTGACTTAGCTCAACAAACTCCTTGAAATCCCTCTCAAAACTTGCCTTAGTCTGAGCTTACAATGTCCAAAATGATTACAAATCACAAAACCCTCGAATTAATATTCTGTCCAGAGGTCTTCGCTTCTGCGGACCATTTACCCGCACCTGTGGTCTCACATGCGCGATAAAAACTTCGCTTCTATGATGCTCACTCAACCCCCGACCAAGCGCACCTGCGGCCAGTTCCCCACATCTACGGGTGTCCTTCTGTGAGGTCTCGTCTGCTTCTGCGGAGACTGTTTCAACATGACCCCGTCGCACATGTGACCTATTTCTGCATCTGCGATCTCGCAGGTGCGAACCAAATCATCGCACCTGCAATCCCTGCCCAGCTTCCTTCCAGAACGCTTCTACGCTCATGATGTCGCTTCTGCGGTCACACACCTGCATCCAATTCCATCGCAGGTGGGATCACACCAGAACTGGAACTCCAGCATTCCCTCAAGTCCAAACTTCGATTCGTTAACCATCCGAACTCCATTCGAGTCCTAAAACACGAGCCTGGTAACCACAAGTCAACTCCCAAAACCAAAATCCGAGCCTGGTACCCACAAGTTAACTCTCGGTTAAACTTCTCAATTTCCAAACATATTATTTTCCAATTTTCGCCACTTCAAGCCAAAATCAACAATGGACCTCCAAATCACTATCCCGACACACTCCAAAATCCAAAATCATCGTACGGGGCTATCAGAACCATCAAAACTCCATTTCGGAGTCGTTTACACATAAGTCAACATCCGTTCAACATTTTCAGCTTAAGCCTCCAACCTTGAGACTAAGTGTCTCAATTCATTTCGAAACATCTCCGGAACCAATCCAACTACATCGGCAAGTCATATAATAACAATTGAGCATAGAATGAGCCGTAAATGGGGGAACATGGATACAACACTCAAAACGACCGGTAGTGTCATTACAGCTTAACATGTGAAATGTTCAGGCAAATACCAATCACCACACAAGTTTTAAATCAACCAGGTAAGCCTCCATGGAAGTTGAGAAGAAGTTGACTTTCAGGTAAATAAGGCAAGTAGGCATCACATGAAGAGGGATGAGACTTATTTTAGTCGACATAAGGAGAAATAGACTAGACATATATTGGAATTCACCCTAGGAGTCTTAGGCGATCAATGAGCACACAACACCAAAACAAAGAAACAAGTCTGCCTAGGCATTGTAACAGTATTTGCATATAGAATTTATATAGTCACAAGTTGACTCTAGGGAAGTAATAGGTGAACATGAAAGACTTGGCAAAGACACATTCCAATACGTTCTGGGCATGCATTAGTTACCTAGGAGATTTTAAGTCATGGATTCATGATAAGCAACAGTCTTTAAGTAACCAATTACACTTAAACATGAAGATGAGAAATCAATCAGGTTGGACATCTACAATAGGCATGCATTATGGCACATGTCAAGGAAGAGTACATTAGGCTAAACATTTAGACAGTGTCGTCTATTGACTTTTTAAAGCCATCGAGTCGTACTTGTTGACTTTTTAAAGTTTTATTAATGCATTACTACTTTTCGTATTTATTATTATCTTTCTACATTCTTTTCAGAAGCTCAAAAAGTTCAAGCCACATATGAGGTTGAAGATAAAAGAGGAGGTCACCAAGAAAATCAAAGCCAAGGTTCTCCGTGTGGTCGAATACCCGACGTGGTTAGCCAAAATTGTGTCGGTTCCAAATATAGATGGGAAAGTTAGAGTATGTGTCGATTATAGAGATCTGAACAGAGCAAGTCCTAAGGATGATTTTTCGCTGCCTAACATAAACATACTGATTGACAACTACGCCAAGCATATACTCCAATCCTTTGTGGATTGTTGCGCATGATACCATCAGACTTGGATGGATGAAGAGGATGCCGAAAAGACTGTACTCCAATCCTTTGTGGGAAAAATATTGTTACAAAATGATACCGTCTATTTTGAAAAATGATGGGGCCACCTACATGAGGGCCATGACGACTATCTTCCATGACATGATACACAAATAAATATAGGTGTACATGGATGATATTATCATTAAATCTAAAAAGAGTTCGGATCAAATAGCAAACTTGAAGAAATTTTTCGATCGACTTTGAAAATACAACATGAAGTTGAACCCTGCAAAATGTGTTTGGAGTCCCCGCTGGAAAATAGTTAGGTTTCATAGTAAGACGCCGATGTATTTTGCTTCACCCGTCAAAAATCAATGCTATCCACGACTTGCCACTGCCAAACAATAAGAAAGATGTGATGAGTTTTATAGGGCGCCTCAACGATATCAGCCGTTCTATAGAACAATCAATGGTGATGTGTGAGCCAATCTTAAAAATGCCGAGGAAAGATGCTACAACAAGCTGGACTGAATAATGCCAGAAAGCCTTCGATAAAATCAAGGAGTATTTATCTAAACCGCCATGTTGGTCCCACCAAAACAAGGAAGACCTCTGCTTCTTTATCTGCCTGTGCTGGATGGGGCCTCTGGTTGCGTTCTAGGACAACATGATAAAATTGGAAGGAAAGAGCAAGCGATATATTATCTGAGCAAGAAGTTCGTACCTTACAAAGCCCGGTACTCTTTGGACAACTACAAGCAATGGAAAGAAAAGCTATCATTTGCATTGCTTGGGTATCGCACTACCGTTCGCACGTCAACCGGGGCAACTCCCTACTTACTGGTACCGAAGTCATTATCCCTACCTAAGTGGAGATTCCTTCCTTAAGAATCATATAAGAAGCTAAGCTCAGCGACGCGGAATGGGTATGAAACTTGTATGAACAACTTTCTCTCATTGATGGTAAAAAAATGAACATAGTGTGTCACAGTCAACTTTACCAGAATAGAATGGCAAGAGCTTTTAATAAAAAGGTTAGGGTGAGGCAATTCACACCGGGGCATTTAGTGTTGAAATGAATCTTCCCATATTAGGATGAAGCAAAAGGGAAATTCTCATCCAATTGGAAAGGCCCTTACATGGTCCACCGAGTACTAACAGGAGGAGCACTTATACTCGCAGAGATGGATGGAGA